>BQKN01000585.1:88486-127391 GCA_022839385.1 Asparagus kiusianus
GCCACAAACTCAAACAACCAATTTTTACGTGGTTCGGCAAACTGCCTACGTCCACGGGGCAAGGAGGGGGATCTACTAATAGAGGGAAAGAGAATACAAATAGGGTTTACAATCTCTCAAATTTAAACCCTCAAACAATCTCTCAATCTCTCACAAAAGACTCTCTCAACAAACAGCCTTCAGAACAACACGCCGTCCAAAAAGAAACTTGCGCAGCCCTCAATGCACACGCCGTCTTTTTTCACGCTGCCCAAGTTCTTGCTGCGTCCTCTTTGCTATTCCTTTCACCGCCAAAGAAAAGAAGCCGGCTGCACACCCTCCTTCGCACAAAGCCCTAGGAGCAACATCAGGCTATTTATAGCCTGGCAACCACATGAAACCGCGTCCACAAATTTGCTGGTGGCCCCCACGCGCAAGTCCTTCACACGGAGCCTGGCACCCACGTGAAAAACCGCGTTCACGAACTCCACCCACGTGAAACCGCGTCCACGAACTCCTCAGCGCTTTCATGAACGTGAGTGGCCCCCACTTTACCCACTTCGTTCACAGCTCATGCAGTTTATCATCTACAATTTCCATAAATTCTGGTATTGCATGGTCATAATATCCTTTTGAATTCAGTTTTTTTCCCCTTTCATATAAGCACAAATATAATTCACATGGATTACATCTCAAAATGCATCATTATGTGGTTTTGTTCCAATTATCATTATGTATCGCAGTTCTTGTTGTGGTCAATATGAATTCCGATTCTCGTAACAATTTAGTTTCTTTCAAAGCCACACAAACCACATGAGTACTAAGAAGGTAAATCTGATAATATGTAAATCATAGATTTCAATAGCACTGCAAGATGAAGCCTATAATTCTCATCATCATATTGAAAGACAGCGACATTTCTGAGACTATTCTCCAATAAAAGGACTAGAATACAACAGCACAATTTTTCTAAGACAAATCTCCCAGAGCTCTCACGAACAACTCCACATCACAAACTAAGCAAGCAAGATAAGATCATAGATAACCCAACAACAAACAAGCAAACAAACTAGAAACTGAAACTAAATAAGGTATACCCCATCCCCTTGGAGTCAAATGCTTCAACTTCCATCATTCAACCTGCAGCGAAAAACAAGAAATCAAAATATTAATCCCCTTACTAATCATTAACCATACGATCAAACTCTTAGCTCACCTTAGGTCCACAAGCAGGGCACTTGTGGCTTCTCTCCCGCCATTTATAATAGCAATTCAAATGGAAGCCATGCTTGCATGTCAAGCCCACCTCCTTAATCTCCAGCTTATCTCCACAAAGCCCACAAATCCCCCCTCTAAATTCATCATCACTATCACCATCATCATCATCATCATCATCATCACTCTTCGTTACAAGCTTCGTAACTCTAATGCTAACTCTAATGGCCAGCACAAAATGCTTCAGCAGTACAGTCGTCTGATAAGCATTATCAATCTCTGCACGTATCGCTCTTAAAATAAATGCCCTTGCATTTTGAGAGAGCTGAGTGATGCTTTCAAGATGATTGGAAATACCCTGCCAGGCTCCAGTGGATTCGATATTTTCAAAGGCATGAAGCCTGTCGAACCACTGAAACTCAGAAAACAGAAAGAAATCAACTGAGGCACGCCCAATTCTGAGCTCTTCAGATAAAGAAGTCATTGAGGAATATGAGTTGAAGTCTAGAGTAAGAATTTGATCATCCCACTCAAAGGAGTGAGTTTTGGAGTATTTCCTATGGGGAATAGACATTGTTTAGTTTGGAGTGGAGTAGAGAGTACAGGTGCTGATTGTTGCTATGTAGGAGTAGAGATGGGAATTAACAGGTTTTGGTTGTTGTTATATAGGAATCGAGAGGAGAGTTGACAGGTTGGCGATATGCTTGATGATTCAGGAATTAGCTGGTAATTGTGAGGAAATTTTGACTTCAGTCACTAGTTTACTAATTTGAAATTATCAGGATGAACTTTCCTTTTTTTAGAAATGCATGTTTAAGTTAAGTTTTTACTTCTTTCCATCAATAAAGAAATACTAGGGAAATAGTGTTCATTGGTGAATCGAAGGTATGATTTCCTTTAGAGTTACAAAGATAGAGGTATTTGATGGAAATACTATTTCAAATGAGAAAAGAATGAGTTGATGGATTTATAGAATAGATATTTGCTAACCCACCATAGCTGATTTGGACGGTTACGATGTTCAAATATGACTTCCACAGCCTTGGGTTTGATTCCGAACTGGGTCATCAAAAAATAAATAAATAAGTAAATATTTAAATAAATAAACTAGATATTTGCCATAGTCGTTTAGTTCAATGTGAAGATCAATGAATGTGAGAGTTTAAGAACTTTTCACAGTGCATATAATTATTTTTTAACTTATTGAGAGTGTTTATAGAAACCGTTATAACTGTACTTGGTATCTAAAAGGCGGAGATGAATTGCTTTATATTTTCTTGATTTTTAGCAATATTAACTATACTTATTTATTTCGTTCTATTTTCGGTATTTCTTTTACATCCGATTATCAGATATAGACAATAAACATCGACATTGTTCAAGGAAGAGCTTACAGAAGCAATTGTCGTTGATTGTTACATTTTTTATTTGATAGCTTCATCACTAGTCCCATGTGGAAATTGAAGAAACAACTATTTTTTTTTCTTTCCTTATCATTTTTCGTGTATTTCAAATAATTTGCTTTAAGTTATATCAGGTGCATTCTTTCTGCATTGTGTTCAAGAAGACATCCTTCTGCCTTGTGTTCAAGAAACAAAGCTGATTTTAACTGCAATACTCATGGAGTGAAAATTGAAACAAATAATGAAAAGGAAAAGACATAAATATTCACTAGAGGGTAAGCTCGAGCAAATATATGCATCAACAAGATAATAACTTATCAATTTAATATAAACAATATGTGACATGGTCCAGAAAACTGCACAACTCTGACACATTCACACTGATGAATACACAAGCATGATATGCACTGTAACGCCCCGCCCCGGAATCCCGGAGTCGGTACGCTACTAGATCTGATGGACTGGCCTCACAAACCACCACATGTCTTTTCAGCACGTTTTGTCCTCACTCACGCGCTCTCTGGGAAACTTCCCAGGGGGTCACCCATCCTAGAATTTCTCCAGGCCAAGCACGCTTAACTTTAGAGTTTCTAAGAGTTGGGTTCCCGAAAAGAAGATGCATCTTGGTGGTATGAGTATTCCAATCAAATCTATCAATACTAATCACATCACCCTCTCAAGGGTTGGGGTATTACATGCACATACTCGCAAATATGCGTAAGCTCTTCTACCAGAGCAGAATTTTCTCTATACATTATCAGCAGTGTTATATACAATTCAACATGCCATGCAAGTCATAATATCTGAAAGGCACAGAAATTTCTCAAGCATGCTGGTACTATGATAGATTTGCATCATAAATTAATCAAGCTCTCCATAACTTCGGAGGAAGTTGAAATGTTACAGGAATATGATCATGTATCGAGCAATCTCATTTCTCAGGATGTTGTAAGCCAGAGGATGACTTCCACTCTTGTATAGCTGATAGCAAAGAGTGGTTTGGGATTATGCAGGTATGCGAAAGCCTGAGCTTCGTAACGGGAGATATCTTGTGTTTTCCAAGCCATGCTTTAATTGCTCTATACTCGTAAGTATATCCATCAGCAGCAATATGGGGATTTTCCATAATTTCCTGCAAAGTATCACCATGATCAGAATTGAATTATTAAGGAAAGTCTTATTTTCACTTTGGTACCCCAGCGTTTACCCTTTTTTTTAACTATGATAGTTTTCTTTTAACACTTTGATAGGCCAAACTTTCAATCCCATTTCACTTTGATACCTTGCAAGTATTGTTCTATCTTTCTGTTAAAACCATATCAAATGCTTAACATGTAATACATTAAGGTCAATTTATACCCATCTCATGAAAAGTAATTGCCCGTAAATATTTATGGGTATTTTTTAGATGATGAGCCCTTGAACTGGTTATACTTTGTGCAATTCTAGGAATGGGGTAGGGGAAATAATTTTTCACCAGAAGTGTATAGTTGACCTAACTGTATCATGTGCTAAAGATTTGATACATTTTAACAGAAAAATATAATGAAATTTGGACGAGTATGTGAAAGTGGCATGAGATTGAAACTTTGGGATTTCAAAGTTTAAAAAATTGGTAAAGTTTAGGGTACCAAATATAAAAATAAGCCTTAAGAAAAAGATGAACGAGAAATCATTAAGATGCTACTTTAGAAAACCTTTCACCTGCAATATTGGGCATAGATAATGGCTCGGTGCATAAACATTGCATTGTCTCAACTTGAAACAAACATTAGCCACTTTGCAAAGCTCCTCCAGTTCAGGGAGTACTTCCGAGTCTAAATCTGGCCTGTCTCTGCATCTTAGCCTGCAGCATTTTACAGCAAGCTTCGCTAACTTCTCTGCCTCTAGAAGTGGCCAGTCTGATATTGATTTGTCAAGTAAATCAGCAAATGAACCACTTTCTATTGCATTTTCCACATTCATCAGCAACCCTCTTGGGTGCCTAGCTGCCAATAATTGTAGTGCAATAATTCCTAAGGCATATAAATCTGATTTGGGTCTAATTGTACCTGTTCTCTGATACTCTGGATCCATATAAAAGAAAGTACCGGCAAGAACAGTTTCTCTGTATTCAGTGAATCCATCAGGAACTACATCTGATATTAATTTGGCCAATCCAACATCTCCTATCTTGCTAACATAGTTTCTATCTAACAATATGTTTCCTGGTTTGAGATCACGATGAACTATAGGCTCAGGTTTTGTTCCATGTAAGAAAGCAAGTCCGCAGGCCACTTCAAAGATAATCCTGAACCTAACGAACCAGGGAAGAGGATTTGATCCATCCTTGCAAAATAGTTTATCTTCCAAGCTTCCATTCTCCATGTATTCATATACAAGGCACCCATTTTCAGGACAGCCCCCAAGCAGTAAGACCATGTGTGGATGATGTACTTGGCTAAGAACTTCAACCTGTAATATTTCATTATGCTGCATGTTATTGAATGTACATACGAAAGTATAAAGAAATCTTAAAATAAATGTAAACTTTCTAATTTTGTTTTAGCAAAGTCAAGTTATTATGACTATAGGGCTACTAATGAATGGTGAAGGACATAATGGACGAAGAAGAAGCAGTAAAGACAATTTTAAGGTACTGCTGGTTGTTTCTGGGCAAATTTCATTGTTTGTTTCCATGATTTTCTGCAATGAGGGGATTTTCTTGCCTGCAAAATTGCTGTTCTTCCCAGAGAAAATAGGCTAAGCTTCCATTTTTGTTAGTCCTAAAATATGTTTACTTGTTTAGTTTCGTGACATCATTAGGCTGCCCATCTCCTTACTAAATGAAATAGTATGGAGAAATTTTCTCCAAAGATTGAAAACTCTAGTTTGGTTTCTCTTCATCTTTTCCATTCTTTCTCCTCTTTTTCTTTCATGAGAGTTCTTGCTCCTGATTACTTTCTGGGACTTTTTTCATGTTCAGGGTTGGTGCTCCTTTAAAATAAACAAAGTACCTGTCCTAGATTAGGATCTTTTGGTGTTTCATCACATTATTTACTCCACTTGCTATTTAAATGAAGTATGAGGTATCTTTTCAAGCCTTTTCTAAAAGAATGAGTTCTAGTTGGGATCTCTTTTTTTTTTTTTGCTCATTTTAATTATCCCATGCAATGATGGGATTTTTTGCCTTCAGATTAGGTGTTTCTCCTAATAAAGGAATTGATCTTAACTTTAATTTTATCAGTACCTGTGAAGAATTTTTTGGATTTATTGAATTATTTATACATTTATGGATTTACCTCTTAAATGAATCAGGAAAGGATTTTTCAAGCCCCCTACATAAATGAGAATCCTACTTGATGTTGGCTATAGAGCAGATATCAAGCTACAAGGAAGTAACGTTGTGATCTAAGCATATAGTCAACAAAACTGAACTAACCAACCTAATACATTTAGATACTTGAGTGCTTTCATGATTAAGCTCTAACATTATACTTTATATAATATTCTGGAAAATATAAATAATAGAAAACATGTGGTGAAAAAAAGAGGTTCAAAGATACCTCTCTTATGAATTCCTCTTTCTTATCATGCGTCTCTTGGCGAAGAACCTTGATAGCAACTGGAGTGTGATCGAGGTTACATTTGTATACTTTTCCGTAACTTCCCTCTCCTATCATTTTTGACTCAGAGAAGTTATCTGTTGCAACCTCAATTTCATTCTTCGAGTAACGTCGACAATTTTTTCCATTTGATAATAGAGAATCAAAGATTTTAAATTTCTCAGAAGACATGTCACAGGCAACCATTTGAGCTTTGTGCCTATCCAATGCCTCTTTAGAGAGTAACTGTTTTGCCTCCTCAACTTCTTTGATGGCTTCTAAACGTTTGGCCTTCTCTTCTTCAGCTATCCTTTTCAACATCTCCTCTCTTTCCAGTGCATCTTTCACCTTTTTAGCATCTTCAGAGTATTCAGTGGATAACAAAGCAACCTGCAAGAAACTGCTCTCAGTAAAATTGGAAATTAAGGAAAGGGGCACATTAGAAGTGTGGTAATAGCAAGGATATACAACATAGAGGAAATTTACAAAAAATTAGAAAATGGATATGATCAACTTGAATTTAAGATATCCTAGGAATAATAAAGCAACCTTTTCTAGTTAAAATAGAAGTGTGGGAATGAAGTTGAATCAATTAAGCTAATACCATAACAGGTCAAGTATTTCAAATAGAAGTGTGGAAATGAAGTTGAATTAATTAAGCCAATACCATAACAGGTAAACTATTTGCTGCTTATACTGCTAACATCTTAATGTTTCATAATGTTACATTCAATGAAAACTGGTAGTTCCCTGTTTGGATAATGACCTTATTTGGTGCATCAGTAAATACACACGTAAGAAGGTAATCGATGAATATGTTGATGGATGTACAATACACCATGTGCATGATGTGCATCATTTCATGTGTTAAGCAGGTATATAGCCCTTTAGGCATAAAGATAAATGCAACAGCATAAAGATAAATGCAACACTAACCTTTTTCTTAGCATGAACCAGGCCTTCACAAGCTCTTTTGTACATTGCCAGAGTATTTTGCAATTCTTTCCGCAGTCTAACTACTTCCTGTGGAGCTTCAGCCTGCTAATATATGACTAATATATTAATATCCAATTTGACAATTTATAGTGTAGTATGGTGCACTATCTATGACACATGACACTGAAAAACTTTGTAAAAAAAAGACTGAAGGAAAAGTTTTGTTTCCGTACATCTTCTGAGTTCATGATGACATAAGGGACTTCTTTATATGAATTATCATATTTTCTTAATGTTTGAAAATCTAGAATCTTTTTGCCCAGGTTGTCTCCATTCTTCTGACAACCTTGAGGTATTATAAGCGCAGTTTCTGAATTCCCACCAGACGTGATAGAAGCACTGCCATCCTGGAAGACTTGAGAATTTGAATCAAGATCTGAAGGTACGGATAAATGCAATATTTCAGGATCGACTGCACTATGAGAAGATATACTTTTATTAAAAATGCAGTTCCATTCCTTCTGGGTAAATGCTTTTAGACTAACTTTTTGTATTTGCATATTTATGCTACTCCCTGCAAGAAAAATAAAGAGAAGAAAATATAATGCATATTAGAACAACAGAAACATGAAAAGCAATAATGTAACAGAGTTTAATGTGAGGGACGAACATTTTCAAACCCACCTATCATTGATTCCGTAGCAACTTTCATTGTAAGCCTATTCCGAGAAACAATAAAGATGTTGCAAGAATCAGGAGCTGATTTTAAGATAGTAGTAGGCACATCTGGACCCTTAAGTATCCTGCAAGTTGAAGTTAAGGAGAAGAGTTACTTGCAGAAGACAAAAGTGGAGGTCAATATAAGAAGCTTATCATGAAGAAGTGGTTTTGATTTACCCCAATTTCATCTAGAATTGAAGACACAAGTAAGAAGTGTTTGGCATGTATTGAAGAATTTTGACGCAAGTGGCAATATATTTGGCACGACACAGTTATGACTTGGCAATGGAAGTGTTCATGCAACATAATTGGGAAATAAGGGGAAAGAACTAAGAAGCTTATGTTCAGTGCGAGGGAAGAAATTAGCTGGAAAGAGAATTTATATTTTTGATGCCGTTCGTTTAGGTTTGGTGGGAGGAACTCGAGGGAGTTTAGCAATAAGGATTTAATTAGATAAATATAGGGTAAAAAGGATCACAACCTTACTTTATTAGAGTAAGCGGAGTATATTTAAGGAAACTACATGTTCTAGTTAGAGATAACCAGTAATATAACGCAATAGGAAATATGAAGATATAAGAGATTAATCACGAAATATGTCTAATTTAAAGGTCTAATATGTACAACACTATTTTCCCACTGTTTTTTCTCTAAGAAAATATATGAAATAAATTATCAGTACATCCACTCCCGTATCTCCTTTTATCAACCATACAGACCACTATTTGGAATATCAATCAGTTTCGACTCATCTCACACGTAAATGGTATAAAACCAGAAAGTTACTTCTTATACTGGTTTATTAGAGTTTTTTGCTTTATCATGATCCAAATCTGATAGCACAGCTGATGTGTATCAGTATCGACTGACTTTTCAAACTTTGTTGTGAACGATACACTTTGTTTGTCATTATTAAATCCAAGCATACGAAACTTATTGCTCGACATAAGCCATACTTTGACATTTAATGCAGAGGAGAATAAAGAAAAGTTCAATTCACATTTATCTCAATGCAACAATTGCACGACAACCTTCTCTGGAAGTTAAAGTGTAAGTCTCAGAAGACAACCATGAACTATGGTGGTTTGCACAACTACCATGCCTCGCGACAACTAGATTGAATTATCAAGTGTGAGATATGTTCTGAAAAATTTTGCTCTTATTTTATGTATTTTCTATTTTCAAGGGCAGTTTAGACCTTTAATCAATGTTGTTAACTTCATTAGCAACAATTTCTAGTATTTCTCTGCATCTAAAAGTTCGTGGTAACTTATCTAAGAAAAAGTTTATGGTAGTTTTTTGCAAAATCCCCAAAAGTTATGTGCAAAAATGAAATTAAGAATCGTATTCAAAATCAACTACAAAAAGATACCCAAAGAAAAACCCAATACCTTCTAAACCAACCCAAAGAAGAAGATCCCAGCACTAAATTCTTCGTCCCTGTCTCCAATAAAAACCTCAGCAGCGCAGCCGCAGGGCTCTGTCCATCCAACACCAAAGTATCAACCTACATAACACAAAGTCAATCATCAAACAGAACAAACACACCAAAAAAAAAGAATCAATAAAGAGAAACAAAGGCTCCAATCTTTCACATTTTTACTCGGGCATAGCCTTTTAAATGGATACACCACTTTCTGAGCCTTCAACCTCAAATCCTGAACATACAAATCCACCACCTCCCTCTCCAATTCCCCAGTAGGGACGCGCTTCCCTGCTGCACAATTTAAAGAATACAAAAATATTTAGAATATAAATTTATAAAACTCAACCCTCGTAATCACCTCAAAGTTTTTTGTGTAGTGAAAGGGTGCTTTAACATGGTATCAGAGCAACAGGGCTCAATCCCACCAGCCCCGAATTTAAAGCGGATTAAAAAAAATATGGGCATGTAAGTGCAGGTTTCGACCCGAAATGCCGCTCAAACTACAATAACATGTTAGATTACAGAATTATAATCCTCAACCCTCACAATATCGGAGTTTGAACACCGTCCAAGCTTCCCTTAACAGAAATCATACATAATCAAAGAAACTACAAATCATAAAAAGTAGGTTGATTTGCACTTTAATGTCCCAAAGTATCACCCTTTCTCAACTATGATTCTCTGAATTTCAAATTTGACAATTTGACAACTCAAAGTTCTCAAGTTGATGTTAATTTGGCAACTTGATACTCCTAAAGCCCTAACTTTGTTCCTCACTATCCTCAAACTCAAATAATAATAATAATAATTAATTAATAAATAAAAATAAAAATTAAATTAAATTAAATTCCATAAGAAAATTGGTTCCCATTCACTTTTCTATGTTGATATACTTTGGGGTATCAAATTGTCAAAATCGAAGGTCAGGGTTATTCAAGTGCAATTAATCCTTAAAAAAAATATGGCATTGATCGCATTTTCACTATTAACAGTAGAGCCTTACTAGGATTTGGGACGGAGGTGACAGAGGGGATGACGTGGACGAGAAGCGCGCGGTGAGCGTGAGGCATGAGATTCTCCGCCGCCCACCGGACCGCTCTCCGGCTGCGCCCACCGCTGCGGACGGCGACGGCGACGGTGGCGGCGTCCGATACGTCGTCGGAGATGACCGACATCTGTGGGTGATGGAGCGAGAATGGAGAAGGGAGAGCTAGGGTTTGTTGAGCTTGAGGATTTTTTTTTTTTTCTCGTGCGTTTAAGATATGCATGAGTCAACGAGAAGAGCGGAGACTTAACTGTGAGGATCAACGGATTCGGCATCTGCTAGCTGAGAATTTGGAGGTTTTCTGGGTTTTTTACTTGTATGCCCCAAATATATATCATTTTGCAGATTTATTCTCCAAATCTGAATATTGACAAATTACCCCTATATGACTTTGATAGTGAGTTAAAATATCCTCTAATTTTAGACGTTAATGCTCAAATCGAGAAGAGATGTCTCTCTAAAAATTAAGGATTTTTGTCTGTATACTCCAAATGTGTGATATTTGCGGATACGCAACAAATACACATATTTGCAAATTTACCCTTGTGAATTTCAACGGTATTTAAATGAATGATGTATAAAATAGGATAAGAAAGAATGTAAGGTACAAATTATCAAATATGCATATTTTCGGTGAATATGTAATAAAGTTAAAGTTAAAGTTGGGAGTATATATGCCAAAAAAGAAAGAAAATTATTGAAATCTAAGAGACATTTTGTGATAATCTAAAAGACAAAATGTATGTGGACATTACTTTGTATGTGGACTATTAATTTCATGTCCTTTTGTATTCCATCATGTATCTATAAATAGTACAATGTATGGAAATGGAAGAAAGTGAATAAAAAGATTACAATTTCTCTTCTTCTCTTGTCTCTTGTTTCATTTCTTTAGTATATTACAACACGTTATCAGCACGAGTGGCTCCAGCCGGTTCGTGATCATCGGTTCGTATAGTAATAGATTTTTAGATGTACATCTTCTGCAAGGTAATAATACATTCGACCTTTGTCTATTTACAAAGTTTTATGTTTTCGTTATCGGTTGATCGATCATGCCTCTGTAACAATATGTACTATAAAACCATCGATCACCGCTTTCTCCTTTTTCTTCTTTCCTGATGAATTTTATTATTTTTATCTCATGAATTTCTTCATCTCTTTCCTTTGTTTAAGATCTGTGATTGTTTGTCTTAACAGTCATTGTTTAATTTGATTTGACGATAGATGTCTGAAAACGGACAAAAATTACCCTTGTTTAGTATGAAGAGTTATTTTTTTAGTACCTAATGCATTAGCTACCTCCTGAATAATTGTCATGAAGAGTTGTTCTTTAGTACCTAATACATTAGTTAGCCAAAGCTTGGACTACATATGCTTTTCATTTGGGTCAGATTAGTCATTTCAGTTGATACTATACATTTGAGGTTTTTCTATAATAGTACAATAATTTCGTCTTACACGTGTGATGTTTTTCTTTTACATGTTAATTAAGGAAAAATATTTGAATTCAGTCTCATATCACTGATCTATCTTTTCATTCCTTTTGAGTTTTATTCTTACATATTTTATTTTAAAGTTCTGTGTTGTATGTTACTAAACTTACAACATCGCTAGAAATATGTGTCTGGACCTTCTGAATAATTGTCATGTCATGTGTTTTCACCTTCAATCCTATTTTTAAAGCATTGTGATTGATTCCATGTCATTGTATGTGCCCATATCTACACTTCTCAGTTTGTGTGGTTCTCTAGACTCAAAGTTTTGAGTTTTTCATTATGAATATGGGGCTAACACCTACAGCCACTTCATGCCGATTCCTTTTTTTTTTTTTTGTTAATTGACATTATTGAGCTATTATAAATGACTAACTACTGTAGCATTGTTAGTTTAGAATTTTGGTATGTTGGAACCAATTTTACATTTTGGAGTGTGCATGCAAGAGGTGGCTATTGGTCTATGATTTTTTTTTTCAAGTAATAATTAATAAAGAACCATGTCTACCTTATATATAGATATAATCTAAGGAAAATTAGATGAGACTAGGAAGATACATGGCAGTGGGTCGGATTACAATCTGTCGAAATACCTTGTCTACTTATTAAAAAAATGAAAAATTAAAACATACCAGCTATCTAGTCTAGAGTATGAATAGACAGAGCATCAATCATGAAAATTAAATTGTCATAATATATCAATTTGATGCTTTTGATTTAAATATTCTATTTGCTTGCTTGAAGTAAAATCTAAGCTTCCTAAAAATTTGACATTAAGTTGTGGATTTTAAAGCTCATGTTGGCGTCCATAAGTGGTCTAATTTTTTTATTGCTAATTGTACCGATTCTTCTTCGCTACTGAAATTATGCAATATTAGTTTATATCCAAAATTGCATTGGTGGTGCTTTGAATCTGGCAACCTTGAGTTTAGTAGAAAGGATAGCACAAACTGTCTAATTTCTACTTGCTTGAGTTTGTGATGGTTATTGATCATCCGAGCATTTAAAATTTTGTGTGAATTTTAATATCAGACTAGTTTGCCAGAAGCAAATATTTTGAAAGATAACCTTTAAGAAAATCTTTAGAAAAAGGAGCTTGCTGATTTTGATGATTATGTGTGATCTTATGTGAATATTTTTATTTTCTCATGCACTAATTTTTCGTCCCTATGATTAGTGTACTGTGATATATGATAGTAATTATTACTTATCTTTGGCATCGAACGTTCATTTTTTACTGGACACACCTGTGATTTTTGCAAGATTATATCTCTTGATTCTTTAAGTATATTTACCCAGAAGGCAAACACTTTAAATTTTCTAAGACGTAAAAAAAGTATTCACTTTTCTGGGCAATCCCTGAAGGATCGCTTTGATCTATGGAAACCAATAATTTGATCGAAAAGTTCTTTTCCCCATTTCACGCAAATAATATTGTACTCCAGCAGCAGTACATGACCAAGAATTGCACTTAGCTTTCTGTATTGATATCTACATTAGTAGTCGTAGAGAAGCACAACCAATTGATGATTAGAAATCACAATGTCAGACTAGTTGGCTTATGACTTGTGTTTGTATCACATGCTATAATTCAGAAAATTACTTATACGCGTGGACAAGATGAAGGCTATGAACATAGTAGGAGATCTTATCCTGTAGTCATTTTTGGATTTTGAACCCTCGAGTGAATATAATTCAACAATTACTCAACTAAAAGCATTATGAACTAATCCTTGCATTAATAGTTGTTAAAAACACAACCAGCTGTTGTGAGAAACCATAATGCAAGTTTAATTGGTTCAGTCGTAGTGCCTGAAGCATATGCCATAATTCAAACTAATATTCATATGCTTGGACGAGGGGGAGGTAATGGATCTTATCGAGGTGGTCAAGGTAAACTATTTTGTTTCTCTATATTTGGATTATATACATTTGTCAGACAATTTTAATTTATCTTGATTTTGCTTTAAACTCTTGTGAACCTATGTGGTTTTTATTCATATGTGTATATTTTAGAATTTGTCTGACCTAAAATACAACATGTTGCGATAAGTTTGAGATTTAGGGACCCAAATTCTTTTAAACTCTGGCATGAGCGATTGGGTTATCTTGGGCAAAATATGATTCGTCGGATTTTCTTAAATTAAATGGGGCATTCAAACTAAATCCGACCAACTACATATCACAATTTTCCCCCTTTATCTAATACGTGGTGAAGAAGCGAAACATTTCCCATCTGCGTATTCTTTTTGCAGTCCATATTTCTATATCACCACCATAGCGTACCACTATGGGATCTCGGTGAAGGTACATACATTATTTATGAAACTCCATCAATAATTTAGTACCTATGACCCATGTTAGGGGATCAATTTACAATTTGGTACCCTGACTGCATTTTTATTGAAGATCAATTCTCGACATTAGGGGGAGATTAGTGCCCAAAATACAATATAATGCTAAGAAATTTCATTGGTGAAAAAGATCTTCAATATTTATATCCACGTACCAGTCAAACTGAACCAGAAGTTCACATGATAATCTGCTAAGAAATGAGTGACTAAGCCCCATATTCATGTTGAGTATATCATTGATGATTTGGTATGCCAGAAGCATATTATGCCAGAAGCATATAAAACATGTTAGTGTAAAAGATAAAAGTCTGCGGCAAACTAAATTATATATAGAAAGACAGTCACTCCCATAACCTCCGGAAGAGGCTTGTACTGAAGACAAAATCTCCAATAAATTGCACGTGCACTTGATAATCATAATATTGGAGATGCGGAACGGCCAAATCCAATTGTTAAGGGAAATGACGAGGATTTGGTTGACATAAAATGGCCACAAATTTGTAAAAAAGGAGAAATGTAATAGAAATATGAAAGTTGTCGACAACATAGTTGCCTCTACAGTTGCTCTTATTATCTTCAAAAATAATCTGGATCCAGAATCTAAGTCAGTAATAGAGTGCTTGAAGCTCTCGGACTAGGTGAGATGGTAAGTGGCAATTGAGGCTGAGCTGAACTCGCTAAAGTATTTTGAACATGTAGTCCATATATCCCTGCAGGTTATAAATGGGTCTTCGTAAGAAAAATAAATGAGAATTGTAAGGTGGTGAGATGTAAACCGAGATTCATAGCTCAATGGGTTCATGCAGAGACCCGACATCGATTTAGATGTAAAAATATTCTCCTATTAGTGATTGTATTACGTTCCGCAAGTTAATACATATGGCAGAAACTATGAATTTATATATGCAGTATATGTACATCATGACCATATTTTTATATGTGTTATTAGACGCTAATATTTTTATATGAAAGTCCCTGATGGACTTAAAATTCCTGAATTAAGAGAAAACGAGAATCGCAACATGTATAGCATTAAATTATGAAGGTCGTTATACGACTTGAAATAGTCGGGTAGAATGTGGTATAACCGACTGAGTGAGTTCCTCCTGAAGAGGAGATATGTAAATAATGATGTATGCCCTTGTGTGTTTATAAAGAAATTCGAAAATGGTTTCTGTATTATATCAGTCTATATTAATGATATAAATGTTATTAGAACGTACAAGGAGCTTACAGAAGCTAGCTCATGCCTAAAGACGGAGTTTGAAATGAAAGACTTGGGAAAAACCAAGTTTTGTCTCGTCCTGCAGATCGAGCATTTTCCCAGAAGGAATTTTTCTACACCAGTCAACCTATGTGAAAAAGGTTTTGGAAAGATTTTATATGGATAAATCTCATCCACTTAGCACACCAATGGTCGTCCGGTCCCTCGAAGTGGATAAAGACTCATTTAGACCCAAAGAAGATAATGAAGAAATGTTAGGGCTAGAAGTTCCCTATCTGAGCGCCATTGGAACACTTCTCTATCTCGCAAATTGCACCATGCCTGATATTGCATTTGCGGTAAACTTGCTAGCAAGGTATAGTGCTTATCCTATAAGGAGGCAATGAAATGGCGTTAAACATTTCCTTCGCTATCTTCAAGGTATAAAAGATCTTGGTCTATTCTATAAAAGAAACCAAGATATGACATTGGTGGGCTATTAGGACGCTGGCTACATGTCTGATCCCCATAACGCCAGATCCCAGACTGGTTATGTTTTTCTCTGTGGTGGTACTATCATTTCTTAGAGGTCTGTTAAACAGACCATGGTGACTACTTCTTCTAACCACTCAGAGATTATTACTTTATATAAGGCCTCACGAGAATGTGTATGATTAAGATCATTAATACGACATATTTGTGGCTCGTATGGTCTAACGAAAGATGATATTACCCCCACTGTCCTTTATGAGGACAATGCAGCTTGTGTTGCACAAATGAGCAGTGGATATGTAAAAGGAACCATGACAAAACATATTACGCCAAAATCCTTTTATCCACATGAGCTCCAAAAGAATGGCGAAATCACCATCGAAAAAGTTCGCTCAAGTGACAATCTTGCAGATTTGTTCACTAAATCTATGCCTACATTAACTTATGAGAAATATGTTCACAATATGCATAGACTTAAAAGACTATCTTCTTCAGGGGGAGCAATTTCTTAAAGAACAATCCTGAAGATTGGGCACTGAAGGTCTATTATCATAATTTGCCCCATTTCGCTAAGTTTTGTCCCACTGGGTTTTTCTTAGCATAGACTTAGAAGATTGTCATCATCAGGGAGAACGAATTTTCAACGCAATCCCGAAGATTGTGACTTGAAGGACTATAGTTATACTCTTTTTTCCTTTTGCTAAGTTTTGTCCCACAGGGTTTTCTTAGCTAAAGGTTTTTAATGAGGCAACTAATGCAACACAAGTTTGGATCCCGAAGATCTATAGTTGTACTCTTTTTCCCTTTGCTAAGTTTTGTCCCACAGAGTTTTCTTAGTTAAAGGTTTTTAATGAGGCAACTAATACAACAAGAATCTACTAATATTGTGTACTCTTTTCCTCGACTAGTTTTTATCCCACTGGGCTTTTCTAGCGAGGTTTTTAACGAGGCATTGACATCTCGAAGTAATGTCCAAGGGAGGTATCAAAATCTAAGAGACATTTTGTGAAAATCTAACAGACAAAATGTATGTGGACATTACTTTGTATGTGGACTATTAATTCCATGTCCTTTTGTATTTCATCATGTATCTATAAATAGTACAATGTACGGAAATGGAAGAAAGTGAATAAAAAGATTACAATTTCTCTTCTTCTCGTGTCTCTTGTTTCATTTCTTTAGTATATTACAACAAAAATAAATTTCTTTCCAATTTTTGGATCTTACACATTTAACTTTTAAAAACATTGAATTTTTCACTTCTTATTATCCTCAAAATTTTGCACACCATTCAGAGAAAATATTAGCTTGTACATACATGCTCATCAAGATCATAATCATCGAAAAAAGTTCACTAGCAAAATATATACTAAAGTAGTAAATTAGATATACTAAATTATTATTTAATTTTTCCACAAAATTATTAGTTAGTTATTTAAAAATACAACTAACTAGTAAAGTGTACCGTTTGCAATTCTATTGAACATATTTTTTGTTATTCTTAAGATTCACTATTATCATACTTACGTTAAATTTATATAAATTTGCATAAGCATTTATTATTGATCAAAAGTAATCGATGCATAACCCAACCCTTCACTTTCGCTATTACTATTCATCAATTATTTCATAAATTGTAACAACTTTCATGTTTAACAAGTTAGGTTAAACTGTAAATAAACAAGGATCTCATATATACATCTACTCCTGTATACAGAGGATCCAAGATTTACTGTTTATGATACAGTAAATAATACATTTAAAGTATTGTAGCATAAATAGTAAATCTTTATATCCTCCTCTAAGTTTAGAGAAGTAAATTTGCTGTTTGTGCTATAGTATTTTACTATACATGACAGTAAATCTTTGGATTGTTCTTTAAATATAGAGCAGTAGATATGATTTCTAATTTTAAACATACAATAATCAAATCAAATATATTAAACCTTAAAAAAAGATAGGTTCAAAATGCAATGTTTAAAAAAACAGATGGTCACTAGTATGTATAAATAAAGGATACGAGTCACCTAATCATTTTAATATAAGCTTCCTCTCTAAATATTTAATCTCTATAATTTAATCACGCTTAAGTCTAACAAGTGGTATCAGAGCCACCCGTGATTAACTCTTAGGGGTTTAAGTTCTTAAAAAATTGGGTTGTTTTATCTTAAAAATATCTGATTTTTCTCAGAACTGTTCACGGATGATTAGTAAATTTTTGTGAACAGTAAAGTTTTTTTAATTTTTGTTGTTTTTCCTTCGATTTTTTTTGGGATCTGGATCAAAAAGTTATCTTTCGATTCTGGATCTGGTTTTGAAATAAAATCGAGAAATTTTTGGATCTATTTTGTCTGGTCGTCGGTCTCGTGCTCCTCGCTGGCGAAGTATCGCTGGCGGCCTCGCTTTCGACTCCGACGGCGACGACGGCGTCAGGAAACCCTAGGGTTTCTACCTTGGGTGCAGGAACAATGGCGACGGCGGTTTCAGAATGAAACCCTAAGGGTTCGTACGTAAAAACGTGCGGGAATTAAGGAGGTGGTTACCTCAATTTTTGGCGAGGCTTGAAAGCTTCAAACGAACATCACGTTCGTTCTAAGGTGAGCCTCGCGCTCAATTCAAATGAACCTCGTGTTTGTTCTCAGGTGAGCCTCGCGCTTAATTCAAGTCGAACTCCGCGTTCATCCTCAAGCGAGCCCTGTGCTCAATCCAAACGAACCTCGCGTTCGTTCTCAAGATTGAACATCGCGTTCATTCTCAGGTCGAAACTCGCGTTCGTTCTCAAGTTGAACATCGTGTTCATTCTCAGGTCGAACTTCGCGTTCATTTTCAAAATGAATCTTGCGTTCGTTCTCAAGTTGAACATCACGTTCATTTTTTCAAACGAACCTCGCGTTCGTTCTTAGGTGAGTCTTGTACTCAATACAAACGAACCTCGCGTTCGAAGTCAAGAGAACTTCGTGTTCACTATGATTAAGCCTCGGCTTTCTCATATTAAATTATGGGTCCACTTTGGTATACTTAATTTATTTAATTAAGTTATGGGCCCTAATTAAGTTATGAAAAATTCTTCTAATTTAAATTAATTTATTTAATTTGAATTGATTTTGGTAGTTAATCAATTATTCAAATAATATGACGCTAAGATATTAAGTTGTCTCTCATTCCAAATGATTAATTGAAACAAGATGTTGCCAAAGTAACCCCTCTTGTGTAGATTGATCATGAGGGATGTCAGATGTTTGTGTGTATATTTTCGTGTAAATATTTAATCATTTGGAAGATTAATATTTATTTAGACTGTGGATAGTGAATCGATCTAAAGATAGTTTCATTATTTGACATGTGTTATTGTCAGTGTTTGATTGTTACAACAAGATATCACTTGTAATTAATATTACTGTCCAAAGACTTGATATTAATGTTGTACCGGATATCTTGGATGAGATTTATCATTATTTAAATTTTATTGATTACTAATTATGGTTATTAATGTGAGCATTTCTTGTTTTTCAGCTAATGCATCTGCTGCATCAATTTCTGCTAACATCAACTCAATTCCCATGCTAAATGTGATAAATTTCAAGGTTTGGAAAGAGAACATATTAATTGTTCTTGGTTGCATGGATCTAGACCTTGCATTAAGAACTGAACAACCCCAACATCTCAATGCGGATAGCACTCTTGATGTAAAGAAGAAGTATGAGAAGTGGGAGCGTTCAAATCGCATGAGTCTTATGATCATTAAGCGCGGCATTCCGGAAGCCTTCAGGGGCATAGAATCCAAAGGGATTACTAAGGCTAAAGATTTCCTTACCGAAATTGAGAAGCGTTTTGCGAAAAATGATAATGTAGAAACAAGCACGCTTTTAGCTCGCTTGATTTCGATGAAGTATAAGGGCAAAGGAAATATCAGGGAGTACATTATGGAAATGTCTCATATTGTTTCAAAACCTAAGGCACTTAAACTCGATCTTTGTGATGAGTTATTAGTGCATCTGGTTTTATTGTCTCTTCATACACAGTTCAGTCAGTTCAAGGTCAGTTATAACTACCAAAAGGAGAAATGAACTCTAAATGAGCTCATTTCATACTGTATACAAGAAGAAGACATGTTGAAGCAAGATAAGACAGAAACTGCTCATTTGGCTTATGCCTCTAAGGATAAGGGCAAAATAAGAAAAAATGATAATGAAGCTGCTAAGGGTCCAGTTCAGAAGAAACAACATAAGGATAATCAGGGTTGTTTCTTCTGTAACAAGCCTGAACACGTAAAGAATGATTATACCAAATATCACGTCTGGCGTGCTAATAAGGGTACGTTCCTTACTTTGGTCTGTTCTGAGGTTAATTTAGCTTCAGTACCTAGAAACACTTGGTGGTTAGACTCTGGTGCTACAACTCACATAAGTGTTTCTATGCAGGGTTGTCTGAGCTACCGAAAGCCAAGTGATGTTGAAAGACATATCTTTGTGGGCAACGGAGAATCGGTAGATGTGAAAACAATTGGGCACTTTAGGTTGCTATTATGAACTGGTTCTTATTTGGATTTGAAAGATGTTTTTGTAGTACCGCCTTTTAGATGGAATTTGATTTTAGTTTTTGTATTGGACAAATCAGGTTATTCTTGTTCATTTGGAAACAATTAATTCAGTTTATCTTTTAATTCAAATGTTGTGGGAACTGGTTACTTGAGTACTTATGACAACCTATATTTGCTTGATATAATTACATCTTATAATGAAACTTTGCATGCAAAATTGTGTGGTACTAAGTGTAAATTAAATAAGAAAAATTCAGCAACATTATGACATAAGCGCTTGGGTCATATCTCAAAAGGTAGAGTTGAGCGTCTTGTGTCTGATGGCATTTTGGATTCCCTTGATTTTTTTGGAGTTCGACGTATGTGTTGAATGTATCAATGGAAAACAGACCAAAGTTAAGAGATTAGGTGCCAACAAATCTTCCGATGTCTTAGAATTGATACATACGGATATTTTTGGGCCATTCCCTACAGCATCCTGGAATGGTCAACAATATTTTATATCATTCATAGACGATTACTCACGTTATGGGTACCTATATCTTATTCATGAAAAATATGAGTCTCTGGACATGTTCAAAGCCTATAAAGCTGAAGTTGAGAATCAACTCAACAGAAGAATTAAAACCGTTAGATCTGATCGTGGTGGTGAGTACTACGGCAGATATGATGGTTCAGGTGAACAACGTCCAGGACCATTTGCTAGATACCTAGAGGAATACGGTATCGTCCCACAGTACATCATGCCAGGTTCACCTAACATGAATGGTGTAGCTGAAAGACGAAACAAGACTCTTAAAGATATGGTAATAGGTATGATTGCTCATTTTTCTTTACCAGAGTCACTCTGGGGAGAAGCACTAAAGATAGCAGCTTACATTCTGAATAGAGTACCAAGTAAAACAGTTGCTAAAACACCTTATGAGCTTTGGACTAGTCAAAAGCTCAGTTTAAAGCACTTACATATTTGGGGATATCAGCTGAGATAAGGCCTTATAGGCCAAATAAAAAAAAATTGGACTCCAAAACAGTTAGCAGCTACTTTATTGGGTACTCTAAACGTTCTAGGGGCTATAAGTTTTATGATCCCACACTCAGGAATATTTTTGAGACGGGAACAACAATATTCTTTGAGGATGTTGAGTTTAGGGGGAGAAATAAGGTTAGAGACATTACTTTTGAGGAGGAATTGGCTACAGATCCAATTCATACAGTTACTCTTGACAATATTCAGGTTCATATACCTGTTGTTATTACTCAAGAAGTAAATCCGGAACCTCAAGATGACAATGTTGAACAACTCCTTGTTCCAGAAGAACAAACTCAACAACCTCAAGAACCAGTGCCATTAAGGAGATCCACGAGAGAAAGGAGAAATGCTATTTCGGATGATTATATTGTATTTCTCCAAGAACATGAGGAAAGTAATGGAATGTTGGAAGATGATCCAATCAACTTCTCTCAGGCCATAAAAAATTCTAACTCTCCACAGTGGATTGATGCCATGAATGAAGAGTACAAGTCTATGCAAGACAATAAGGCTTGGGAACTTGTCCCATTGTTAGTAGGTGCAAAACCAATTGGTTGTAAATGGATTTTTAAAACCAAGCGGGATGCAAATGGTAATGTGGAGAGGTATAAGGCACGTCTTGTAGCTAAAGGATTTACTCAAAAAAAAGTCATTGATTACACAGAGAGTTTCTCTCCGGTTTTATCGAAAGACTCTTTCAGAACAATCATGACACTTGTTGCTCATTATGATCTTGAGTTACATCAGATGGATGTTAAGACTGTATTTCTCAATGGCGACATTGATGAGATGATTTATATGGTGCAACCAGAAAACTTTGTGTCAGGAGACCCAAAGAATATGGTTTGCAAATTAAGAAAATCCATCTATGGACTCAAGCAAGCTCCTCGTCAATGGTATTATAAGTTTTAACAAATATTTATCTCGTTCGGTTTTGAGATGAACATTGTTAATGACTGTGTATATCACAAGTTCAGTGGGAGTAAGTATATTTTTCTGGTTCTGTATGTCGATGACATACTGCTTGCCACTAATGATATAGACATGTTGCACGAAACCAAGAGATTTCTATCAAAGAATTTTGAGATAAAAGATCTTGAGGACGCCTATTTTATATTAGAAATCCAGATATATCGAGATCGCTCTCGAGGTATACTTAGATTATCACAAAAGAGCTATATCGATAAAGTACTTAAAAGGTTTGGCATGCAAGATTGCAGACCAGGAGACACCCCTGTGGCTAAAGGAGACAAGTTTAGTCTCAATCAGTGCCCTAAAGGTAACCTTGAAATTCAGAAAATGCAGAAGATTCCTTATGCTTCGGCTGTAAGAAGTCTAATGTATGCTCAGGTATGTACACGTCCGAATATTGCGTAGATTATTGGGATGTTAAGCAGATACTTAAGCAACTCTAGTATGGAACATTAGATAACAGTCAAAAGGTTTATGAGGTATCTTCAGAAAATAAAAGATTATATGCTCACATACAGAAAATCAGAACAGCTGGAGGTCGTTGGGTACTCTGATTCTGATTTTGCTGGATGCCAAGATAGCAGAAAGTCTACATCAGGCTACATTTATATGTTAGCAGGAGGAGCTATATCATGGAAAAGTGTCAAATAAACACTTGTAGAATCCTCCACTATGGCAGCAGAATTTATAGCTTGCTATGATGTATCAAATCAGGGAATATGACTGCGAAATTTTGTCACTGGACTGCACATTTTGAAAAATATGGAAAGACCACTAAGGTTATATTATGACAATAAATCTACAGTAATGTATTCCAATAACAACAGGAGCTCAACTAAGTCAAAACATATTGACATTAAGTTCCTGGTTATGAAAGAAATGGTATAGAGTGGACAGATATCCATAGAGCACATTGGGACAAACTTCATGATAGCAGATTCTCTTACTAAGGGATTGTCACCTAAGGTCTTTCATGAGCACACCACTCATATAGGTGTGGTGATATTAAAGGATATCATGATTTAGTGAGAGTTTGTAATTTTTTGGTACTTTTTGTTTGGTTGAATTGTCTGATCAGAATAAAGTATTCAGTTAAGACACTCTGTTACATTATGTTTGGTTTTGACCTCACTAAAGTAGGACCAGTTGAAAATAGACATGTACTGATTACATTGCATATAATTTTCATGCTGCACATCCATGATTGATCTATATCGTTTGATTGTATTGGTATATGTGACCATTGACGGGTCGAGTCACGATAAAAGTGACGAAGGCCGCTTTGATCCTATATTGTTATAGTCAATGGACGAGATTGTTCAGAAATACATTTTCAGTGATAGCAATTTTGAGCTCATAAGGTTATACACAATTTAAGGAATCATATGGTGCCCAAGTGAGAGATTGTTGGATTTAAATCTAATTAAATCTATTTGTGGGCACATATGATTAATCTGTGTATATTGTTATTCTTCAGGATGACCCACTAAAGTGATCAATTAATTTGGGTTAATGGGTATTTAAATAAATCATGGGGTTATATGTGCAGATACCAGGTTGTAATTGTAATTTGATGAGGGGCCAAATTACAAATGTACAACACATATATATATATATGGGGTTATCGTCCCTAATCTAGGGTTAGCCACTCCCATTCTCTTATCTCCATCTAAAGAGATCTTAAGGAAAGAAACCCTAAGATTAGAAGATCCAAAACCCAACTCAAGTCCAATCCATGGATTTAGGTATAAGCTTCCGCTCTTAATGTTTAATCTCTATGATTTAATCACGCTTAAGTCTAACAAATTTTTTTCCTTGTTTTCGTTCTCAAATTTGAGAAACTTAGAGCTTGTGGATTCAAGCTCGTGAATTACCTGCTATTTTCAGGGCTCGTCAGGCATCAGAACGATATCCGATCGGCCTCCCCGTTTCTACGTCTACGTCAATATATACATGTATCTTAATTAAAGTTTATTTAGAACATAAACTTGTAAGGTTAAAATGATTAAATAAGACAATAACTCAGTACTACAAAATATATATGTTCCGAGTATTAATACGAATCAATACATATAATAACACCATAATTCATAAGAAAGTGAATAGTGTTGAAATTTAAAAGTCATTTTGTGGAAACCTAAAAGACAAAATGAATGTGGATATTACATTGAATGTGGAATATTAATTAGTGACTTTTCATATATCCAAATGTTCTTTTATTTTCCATAATGTATCTATAAATTGGACCATGTATGGAAAAAGAATGATGATGAATAAAATTATAATTTCTCTATTTCTCTTGTCTTTTGTCTCTTATTTGATTTCTTTAATATATTACAACACGTTATCAGTACGATTCTCTAACCATCTTGGGATCATTGAATCCATGACAAAGAAAACTTTCGGTGTATGGTCTAGGAACGAATCGTATCTTTCTTGTAAGGTAACTTTTATTGCATTTTAATATGCTTTTGATTTTCGTATATGTGATGGCCAATTGGGTGTCTCATGTATTGAACAAAATAGCCTCACAAGTTGTTTATTCTTATAATGCTCTACTTTATGTGGCTAACCTAGAAAATAAATAAGTATTCTTATGCTAATCTGAGCAAATGGAGGTAAGGCTAGTCCTATTGTTGCTGAATCTGCACGTAATATCAACATTTTAATTCATCACCAGTGCCATTTTTTCAATGACAGGTACAATAATCTATTTATGACAAACTTTTTAATTTGTAAAGTAAACAGTAAACTGGTTTACATGATGTAATCTAAAATTACATTTACACGCTTACTTGCTGATACATGGCTCTAGTCAGTATATTGGAACAAAGCGACAATTGGCAAAGTAATTAATCCACATAATTAAAAGTGTAATTCCATTACCCAAGAAAGGGTTAGTTTATTTTGTAAGTTGTAAGGCGGAATTTGGAACGTCCTTACCATGTCAAAATATCTTGAATTATCGCATGAGATTTTAGTATCTTATAAAAATATTTGGGTATTATTTTTTTCATGTGGTTGTATTGGGGTTTGTACTAAGTATCCTTTTATAATGATGTTTTCCTACAAAATTTTCTATCTGAATGGAGATGGACATGCATAAACACAACCATATTCATGTTGAGTATACTTAGTACTTACATGGTCTGGAGTGATTTCATTCGTTAGTTATTTGTTCCAAAAGATATAACTTCAGAGTGATCCATTAAGTGGGTGCATATTTTAGGGATTTATCATGCAACCATTTTGTTGATTCACAATCATACATTATGTACAATTAAAAAAAACCTGAAAGCTCTAAAACCTCCGATAGGTCTTGCCATTCTCTTCCAGTTGCTGCTGCTCGTTTGAAGTATGGTTTTTTGTGAGTCTTTAGATGCATGTTCAGTTTAACTAAAAATTTTCATTAGAAGATTGTGGAAGCTGCATGAGATAATCCCAACCTTCTTAGTTTGCATTTACTGTAACGTTTTTTTATTGAAGCTAAGTTACCCCAAGAACAACATATTTTCTCGAGTGGAGTTGAATTACTCTAAAGAAAATTTTCTGGACACTCATAAGGTTTTATAATTTGCCTTTTGTTTACATAGACTAACAGACGGTGATACTGAAAATGTCTGAAGCATCAACATGAAGCTTGATCTGATTATCCTCAAAACAGTCTAGACATGACCACATCATAATTCTAAACAATTTCTTCATATTCTCATTAAAATCATGATTTATTCTGTTATATATGAAATTGTTCATTCTTGTCATTTATGTTATATTTTAGACATGATTGTATTACACTTGCTTACATACCAGCTATCTAGTCTAGAGTATGAAAAGATAGAGCATCAATCATGAAAAATTGTCATAATATATCAATTTGATGCTTTTACTTTAAATATTCTATTTGCTTGTTTGAAGTAAAATCTAAGCCTCATGAAAACTTAAAATTAAGTTGTGGGTTTTTAAAGCTCATGTTGGCATCCATAAGTGATCCATTTTTTATTGCTAATTGCACTGATTCTCTTTCTCCACTGAAATTATACAATATTAGTTTATATCCAAAATTATCTTGGTGGTACCTTATGAGCTACCCGGTGCATTATAATAAATCACAAGGTGGTGTTTTTTGAATCTGACAACCTTGAGTTTAGAAGAAAGAATAGCATAAATTGGTTATGCCTTTGTTTAATTTATACTTGCTTGAATTTGTGATGGTCATTGATCGTCCTAGCATTAAAAAAATTTTGTGAATTTTAATATCAGACTAGTTTGCCAGAAGCAAACATTTGAAATATAATCATTATAAAGATCTTTAGAAAAAGGAGCTTGATGATTTTGGTGATTATGTGTGATCTTATTACAATGTGGATATTTCGAATTACTCATGCACTAATATTTAGTCCCCATGATTAGTGCACTGTGATATATGATAGTAATTATTACTTGTCTTTGGTCTCAAACGTTCATTTTTACTGTGATATATGATTAGTGCATTGTGATTTTTGCACGATTATATCTCTTGATTCTTTAAGTATTTTTGCTCAGAAGGCAAACACTTTAAATTTTCTCTCTATTAATTAAGACGTGAAAAATTAATGGCTCACTGAAAAAGTATTTACTTTTTCTGGGCAATCCCTGAAGGATCGCTTTGATCTATGAAAGTCTATAATCTTCCCTCAAACGCAACTGGCTGACTGAATCAGAACTTTTAGGATTTTAAATACATGACTAAATATGATTCAGCTTTGTACCATATTATCTAGCTACTGAAACTCTGTAAGCAGAACATTACAGACAGTGACAAAATTGATCGAAAAGTTCTTTTCCCCGTTCCACACAAATAATATTGTACTCCAGCAGTAGTACATGACCAAAAATTGTACGTAGCATTCTGAATTAATATCTATATTAGTAGTTGCAGAAAAGCACAACCAATTGTTGATTAGAAATCACAATATCAGAATAGTTGGCTTACGAGTTGTGCTTGTAGCACATGCTACAATTCAGAAAATTACTTATATGTGTGGACAAGGGGGGCTATGAACATAGTAGGAGATTATATCCTGTAGCCATTTTTGGATTTTAAATCCTCGATTGAATGCAATTCAACAAGTAACATTGTACTCTTGCAGTAGTACAAGACTAAAAATGAACTAATCCTTGCATTAGTAGTTGTTAAAAACACAACCAGCTGTTGTGAGAAACCATAATGCAAGTTTAATTGATTCAGTCGTAGTGCCTGAAGCACATGTCATAATTCAAACTAATATTCATAAACTTGGACGAGGAAAGGTAGTAGACATTGAAATGGATCTTATCGAGGTGGTCAAGGTAAACTATTTGGTTTTTCTATATTTGGATTATATGCATTTGTCAGACAATTTTAATTTATCTTGAGTTTGCTTTAAACTCATGAGATCCTATGTGGCTTTTATTCATATGTGTATAATTTAGAATTTGTCTGACCTAAAATACATCATGTTGCGATGTGTTTAAGATTTAGGGACCCAAATTCTTTTAAATTCTGGCATGAGCGATTGGGTCATCTTGGGCATAATATGATTTGTCGGATTTCCTTAAATTAAATGGGGGCATTCAAACCAAATCCGACCTACTGCATATCACAATTTCCCCCCTTCATCTAATACGTGGTGAATAAGCGAAACATTTCCCATCTGCGTATTCTTTATTTGCAGTCCATATTTCTATATCACCATCCTAGCGTACCTCTATTGGGCCTTAGCAAAGATAAGGTACATACATTATTTATGAAACTCCGTCAATAATTTAGTACCTATGGCCCATGTCAGGGGATCAGTTTATAATTTGGTACGCTGACTGCATTTTTTCTAATGAAGATCAATTCTCGACATTAGGGGGAGATTAGCGCCCAAAATATAAAAGAATGTCGAGAAATTTCATAAAATGAAAAGAATCTTCATTTTTAGATCCACGTACTAGTAAGCTGAACTAGAAGTTCAGTATAAATTATCTGCCAAAGATAGGAGTGACTAAGCCCCATATTCATCTTGAGTATATCAACTGATGATTTGGTACGCCAGAAGCATACTGTGCCAGAAGCATATGAAACATGTTAGTGTAAAAAGATAAAAGTCTGCGGTACACTAAATCTATTATAGAAAGACAGTCACTCCCATAACCTCCGGAAGAGGCTTGTCCTGAAGACGAAATCTCCAGTAAATTGCACGTGCACTTGATAATCATAATATTGGAGATGCGGAACGTCCAAATCCAAACGTTAAGGGAAATGTCGAGGATTTGGTTAAAATAAAATAAGCTTTGAAGTGGCCACGAATTTGTGAAAAAGGAGAAATATATAATAGAAATATAAAAGTTGTCGACAACATAGTTGCCTCTACAGTTGCTCTTACTATCTCTAAAAATAATCTGGATCCAGAACCTAAGTCGGTAGCAGAGTGCTTGAAGCACTCGAACTAGGTGAGATGGAAAGTGGCAATTGAGGCTGAGCTGAACTCGCTAAAGTATTTTGAACCTGTAGTTCATATATCCCTGCAGGATATAAATGGGTCTTCATAAGAAAAATAAATGAGAATTGTAAGGTGGTGAGATATAAAGCGTGATTCATAGCTCAATGGGTTCACGCAGAGACCCGGCATCGATTTAGATGCAAAATATTCTCCTATTAGTGATTATATTATGTTCCGCAAGTTAATACATATGGCAGAAACTATGAATTTATATATGCAGTTGATGGATGTTGTGACCACATATTTATATGGGTCACTAGACGCTAATATCTATATGAAAGTCCCTGATGGACTTAAAATCCCTGAATTGAGAGAAAATGAGAATCGCAACATGTATAGCATTAAATTGCAAAGGTCGTTATACGACTTGAAACAGTCAGGTAGAATGTGGTATAACCGACTGAATAAGTTCCTCCTGAAGAGGAGATATGCAAATAATGATATCTACCATTGTGTGTTTATAGAGAAATCTGAAAATGGATTCTGTTCATCTCAATCTATGTTGATGATATAAATATTATTGGAACGCACAAGGAGCTTACAGAAGCTAGCTCATGCCTAAAGACGGAGTTTGAAATAAAAGACTTGGGAAAAATTAAATTTTGTCTCGACCTGCAGATCGAGCATATTCCTAAAGAAATATTGGTATACCAGTCAACCTACCTGAAGAAGGTCATGAAGAGATTTTAAATGAATAAATCTCATGAACTTAGCACACCAATGGTTGTTAGATCCCTTGAAGTGGATAAAGACCCATACAAACCTAAAGAAGATAATGAGGATATTTTAGGACCTGAAGTCCCGTATTTGAGCGCTTTATTGAAGCACTTCTTTGTAGCATGCCTGATATTGTATTTGTGTTATACTTGCTAGCAAGAATTAGTGCATCTCCTGGAAGGAGACATTGAAATAACATTAAATATATCCTCTTACTACCAACAAAGTACAAGAGATATTTGTTTATCAAAGTATGACATTGGTGGGCTATATTCTGATGTTGATTATATGACTGATCCCCATATTGTCAAATCTCTGACTGGTTATGTTATTCTCTGTAGTGGTACCATTTATTTTTTGGAGGTTTATTTAGCAGACAATGGTTAATACTTGAAACCACTCAGAGATTGTTCCTCTATACGTCTCCCACGAGAATGTGTATGGTTAAAATCGCTGATAAAACACATTCGATGATTGTGTGACATATTAAACGAGGATATGACCCCCGATGTCCTTTCTAAGGATAATGTAACTTGTGTTGCATAAATGAGATGTGGAAAATTTTTATCCACTTGCACTCGAAAATAATAATGAAATTAACATAGATAAGTTCGCTCTAAGCCGTGACAATCTAGAAGATTTGATCACCAAATCCCTTAATACATCAACTTTTAATTTTATGGTATCGTGCTTGGCCACCACGGTATGCATAGACTTAAATGTTTGTTGTCTTGAGGGGGAGCAAAATTATTTTTCAGAATAATCCTGAAGATTAAGCCCTGAAGGCGGTAGCTGTACTCTTTTTCCTTTAGCTAAGTTTTTGTCCCATTGTGTTTTTCTTAGCCAAAGGTTTTTAACGAGGCAGCTAATGCAGCACAAGTTTGGATCCCGAAGATCTATAGTTGTACTCTTTTTTTCTTTGCTAAGTTTTTGTCCTACATGGTTTTTCTTAGCGAAAGGTTTTTATCGAGACAACTGATGTAACAGAAATAATGTATGCATGTCATGTACTCTTTTCCTTGACTGGTTTTTTTCCCACTGGGTTTTCCAGTGAGGTTTTTAACGAGGCATTGACATCTCAAAGTAATGTCCAAGGGGGAGTGTTGAAATCTAAAAGTCATTTTGTGGAAACCTAAAAGACAAAATGAATGTGGACATTACATTGAATGTGGAATATTAATTAGTGACTTTTCATATATCCAAATGTCCTTTTATTTTTCACAATGTATCTATAAATTGGACCATGTATGGAAAAAGAATGATGATGAATAAAATTATAATTTCTCTATTTCTCTTGTCTTTTGTCTCTTATTTGATTTCTTTAATATATTACAACAAATAGCTTACTAATATGCATCGACAATTCAAATGAAGGTCTCAATGAATTATTTCCATACTATATTTTTAGCTTCTTAATTACAAATATAATTTTTATGTGTCTTAGATGTACTAATATATATAATTTATTTTTTTTGGAACAAGAATTTGGGTATTCAAAGCCCACACCTATCAACCTTTCACCTATCAAACTGACTCCACATAGGCTTCATTTTCAGCCATTGGCCTGTTTGAACCGGTCTTCGGCTTTCCACCAACTGCGATGCCACCGACACGTGGCAGTACGTCAACCCCAAACAAAATAAGCACTTCGAGGTGCGCACCAGCCAATGCGGGAAAAAAGACAAAATCCTGGCACCTGACCTTTAGATTAATCTCCAGCTTTGTCTTTTTTGCATAATAACTTGCACAACCTCCTCCCAGAACAAAGAAAGAGAGAGAAAAGAAAAGAAAAGAGAAGCCAAAAAAGAACAGGAGGAGGAGGAGGAGGAGGAGGAGGGAGAGATTAATCTTCTCTCTCCATCTCTCTCCATCTCCACTCAATTGTTCCTCTTCTCTCTCATTTTTGCTCTTTTTTCCCCCGCATTTACTGACTCGTGGAAATGCAATCCCCCGCATTTACTTCTCCGCCGCAATCGGAGGAGTATTCTGCCGTCCCGTCAACGGCGGTGGCCATAGACAGGGACAAACTGAGTCAACAGGCGGTAAAATGGACGGTAGATAATCTCGCCAACTTCAGCAAAAAGATCACACTCATTCATGTGCGGACCAGGAGTAAGTACCCTTTTTTTTTTTCTTTTTCGTCGTGAAGGACAAAGTGTTAGGAAAATTAAATTCATGCATGCAAAATAGAATTTTAATTAACATGCAAATCTAAACATACGGGTGTTTCTGCGAGCACCCAAAAGTTGAAGGGTTAAGCTCAAAGTGGGCCAAAAGTTGGGCGGTCTTGTGAAATTTAACCAAGAAATAACGCAGACCAAAATACAATTTGTTCACAAAAGTATCATGTTTTTAATTATTATTTTTTTTTTTTTTCGTTTCTCTTTTCTTGTTGTTTGCTGCAGATGGTCTTCCATCTGGATTTTCAATGGTCGAACAAAGCCCAGAAGCTGCAAGGGCTCAAATTGATCAAGAGATGCAACAATTATTTCTCCCATACAAGGGTTTTTGTGCTCGCAAAGGAGTATATACATCATTCATTGCTTATAAATCCGGGTTAATTACAGATGTAGTATCGCACTTTGGAAGTCATCACCCGTGTTAGTTTGATTTGGCAGATAGACCCTCCCAGCGAATTTTTTTTTTTACTCTTTCGCCCTCAGAGAAAAAGAAAATTTGCCTTTGGCAAACAGGCCCCGCGAGGGTAAAACGGTCAATAATACACTCGAGGAGTATATCTGCCACAATCAAACCACGGCGGTAACAAGCTCCAAAACGCAACACTACAAAGGATCTGTGCGCGTTTAACCCTGTAGATTTTTGTTCGAACAATGCACAGTTCAAAAATTCCTTGCACCAAGTGGCTAACAATATTCTTTACCTGGATTTTCTCTTGAAATCTTCAGATGAAAGTGAATGAGGTCGTCCTCGAAGATTCTGATGTTAGCAAGGCCATAGTGGACTACATTTCTGCTAACAATATCCAGAACATAGTCGTCGGCAACTCAAACAGGAATGCAATAACGAGGTCTTGATAACTCTTGTCCCCTCTAATACGACGCTTCGAAAACCTCGACGTTCTCAAATCTTCATAGTCAGAATCAAGTGTTTTATTATTTTTTTTAATGTTGCAGGAAATTTAAGAACCCTGATGTTCCTTCAACCTTGACTAAAACCGCACCAGACTTCTGTGCAGTGTATGTTATATACAAGGGGAAGCCAATAACAGTTCGATCAGCAAAGTCTGTTGCACCCAATACCGCTATGCCTCCACGACAAGTGGTGCAGGAGATTCCCCGACAACTTCTTGATCAAGAAGAGCCTGATAGGTACGTAGTTTCCAGCATTTGTCATAATAAAATTATCACAAGGGTTAATTGCACACAGACCCCTCTCTAGTATTAATTGCTTTTTTGAATCAATTACCCTGTAAGTTTCATTTGGCAGATAGGCCGCTCGGCAGAATTTTTTCTTTTTCTTTTTCTTTTTAAATCCTAACCCTCTGGTGAACTCACTAAGTCCACTTTAGAATAAAAGAGTAAAAAGAATATAACCCAGGGGTCCATCTGCGAAAATGAAAGTGCATGGGTGGTAAGTTCAAACAGCGATAGTACAGAAGGTCTACGTTCAAAATTAGCCCCTCATCATAAAGTATAGTATGAAAATTGAAGAGTGATACTCTTCTAAACATCTATTCGTGTTTTAGACAAATTACTTACGTCAACTTGAATACAAGAGAGAGAGGAAGCTTTTACATAGCATGCAGAACAATTTTGTGGCTCTTTTTATCCCATGGTATCAGTATGCTCTTAAGAAGAGGAGAGTTAAGAAAACCTCAACAGAATAACTCAAGGAAAGTATTTCAGGGGTAAATTTTAGGTAAATTTTACATAAGCCCCCAAAATTTGTCCCATTCGGAGATACCACAAACCCCGATACCCCCCTGTCTGCGTAACCCCCAATCTTTTTCAACATACCTGATAACTTTCAGCATTGTTTTCAAAAAACCCCTCAAACTTTTAATATTATTTCAAAAATCAAAACAATCAACGTTATATTCAGAAACCCCCCATGAACTTCTTATAAACTTTCAGGAACCCCCCATTATGCTTTGTGTGGGTATGTTGAAAAAAGTGCAAACATTGGTGGTTTTTTTGGGGGTGGCGGGGGGGGGGGGGGGGGGGGGGGGGTGTTGTGACACGCCCCAAAAGCTAGGGGGTTAATGTTAGTGTTTTATCTATAACCCCTGATGCGATTTAAAAATAGAGATTAGAGAGAAGAAAGGAAAAACAATCACACAAAGCATACAAGATTTACGTGGTTTACTTCTCGATGTGAGAAGCTACGTTCACGGCCGCCGCAGGAGAAAATTTTACTATTTTCGTCGATCTTACAAGTTGCCCTAATCTCCCCTTTAATAACATAAGGGTTAATACAAACAGGATTCTGGAAACAATTCAAGAAAAATAGCCCAGGCCCAAATACCCGACTCGCGGTCGACTGCAAAAAATCCAGAGACCAAATCCTGATTACAGGGCTTGACGCGGTTGACTGCACATGCTGTCGCGGTCTACCGCCAAAAGTTCAGAGACTTTTCGTGGTCTTGCACGTTCACGGTCGACCGTCGCGCCACTCGCGGTCGACCGTGAAGCTCCCAAACTGTTTCCTTCGTCGTTTTACCTGAACTTCAATGTCGCCGTTCCTGTTTCTTCAATTCTTGTTTTCTCTTCAAATATAAGTATAGGACAAGTCTGACAGTTAGGCTTCACATAACCTAACAATCTCTCATTTGAAGACTAACTTTCAATCTCTATCACTTCTCCCTGCGACGACGGCCTCCCATATCATCAAGTAATGAGGCCAACTGAAGTTGAACACAACTTCAGTTTCTCCGTAGTGATAATCTTCGTAAGCATATCAATCGAGTTCTTGCTTCCTTGAATTTTTGGCTCTCGGACATCCTCAAATTAAACAGCTTCTTTATGAGATGTACCTTATTCGCCGTAGAGGGTTGTTCGTACATACTAGATAGCACGACCATGAGATCCGCCATCAAATTCTGATTCTTGATGTTGAAAGCTATAGATTTGGATAGGGTCAACCTGATTGCTCCAAGGGCCTTCCGATCTAATAGCTTCCACTCTGCATCCTTCATATCCGTCGGCTTCTCTCCCAATGACAAATATAGATCCTTCTGATAGAGGTAGTCTTCCATCTGCATCTTCCAGAACCCGAAGTTTGTCCCATCAAACTTCTCGATTTTGGACGTCTCCTTCTCAGATCCCATGTCTCTGACCTTAAATCGCTTGTGCCAAACCTGGCTGCTCTGATACCACTTGTTAGGGTTTTCTATTTCCAAATCGCATCAGGGGTTATAGATAAAACCCTAACAGTTAAGTGATATTTACAAAATTTACAGGGTTATCTCAAAATGTCCCAAACTTTAGTGGAGTTGTGCGAAATTTATCCAAATTTCAGCCAGAAATACTAAGAAGATGGAGATGAGCTATAGATAAAACAAAGTTTATGTTCATGTAACATATCATATCCCCGCCAAAAATATATGCGTACATGTATACATACATGCATGTGGGTATCTATGTCAGCTTACTTATTTTGGGGTTAATTGGATCACTGATCTCTGTATTTACATCATAATTGGATGTTCATACCTATGTTTTAATTGTTTGGATGGCTGCTCATGTAATTAAATACTAATCAAAATCATTGATCATTTCTAATGTTTTATGCCAATTAACATAAGAGATTTTCATTGCCGTGACATAAAAGAGTCTTGCTCATTTGACATAACCGATTTACTCCTATGTCCAATATCTTGAACACTTGTGGAAATGAAATTTGTGATGATATCGGTCCATTTGTATTGGGTATATAATTATATTGCATTTGCATTTTTTTATTTGAAAATATTAACTTCTGATATATTGAGTAAACTATATTGTTTAAAAATATATGAGAACATAAAACTTAAATTGCCGGAAAGCGCTAGAATTGACTGACGATTCAACTAGTATTTAATTACTTGACCGGCCATCCAAGCAATCAAACATAGGTACGTAAACACCCAGTTATGAGATGAATATCGCGACCAGCTATCCAGCTATCCCCTTATTTTGATATGCAAAAAACCAAATCCATGACTTACCTGTTTGGCTATATCTGTTTAAAAAGTATAGGTCAGCAAGAATCACGAACTGGAGAGGCCAATATGCTCCATCTGCTCAACCAGAGAGAAGGTCCTTCGAAAGATATTCTGATGCTCCCAGATCTTCTGATGCTAGCAAGAGAGATAGGCCAGGAGCTCGGTCATCACCCAACAATTACTTTCTTGACAACCTCGATTCTGGTCGTTACTCGAGTTTCTCCGATTTTAGCGACTCTTTTGAAGACACATCCAGCATGGGTCGCCGATCAATAGACTTCCCTGAATTGCTTGAGTTCTCATCAAGCCCTATTCCCGGGGGTGCCTCTCCTCCTTCCGGTGTAAGTACCTTGAAGAATGATTAATTACACATAGACCCCTGTAAACCTGTTTTGAACTTACTAGTACTCCGTGTACGTAGTTTCGTTTTAGTAGGCAGGCCCCCTGAATTAAATTTTTCTTGAATCTTTTTGTGTGGGTTTACCTGCCAAAATGAAACTACAGAGATAGTAATTTCAAAGCAGTATAACCGCAGGTGGGGGCTATGTGCAATTAACCTTTTGAAGAAAATACCATTAAATTCACTTATAAAATTAAATGTGGATAAAGTTTGTTTCTCTTCATATTGTTTTAGGCTAATCGAGATGTTGAGGCTGAAATGAAAAGGCTGAGGCTTGAGTTAAAGCAGACTATGGACATGTACAGCACTGCATGCAAAGAAGCAATCACTGCAAAACAGAAGGTGAGATTCATTTCAGTATGGCGTATATAAAAGCAAGCTTGAAGAAAATAGATTAATTCATTGCCGCAGAAGAAATAATTATTGGAGGAGTATTGAACTACAACATTGATTTCTTTCCTTCCCCGTTGTAACTTTTATAGACTTGCGCATGTGAGCATGCGGCCATATACATTACTTTTTATACAACAATCATTCATAAACAAAAACCTGAAGAAAGATGGAAATGCATTTCTACAGATGAAAAGTTAATGCAAAAAAAATTAATACACAAAATTTTACAACTTTTACTTGATCCTACTTATTAGGGTTAATTGCGGAAAGACCTCGCGTACCTTCACCCGATTGCTGATAGACCTCCTTAACTCTATTGTTGCAGATATACCCCCTGAGTGAATTTTTTTGACTGTTTTAGCCCCAGAAAGAGAAATTCGTTTTTGACAAATAGACCTATCAAGGGTAAAAGAGTAAAAAAAAAATCACTCAGGGAGTTTATCCACAATTGGGCAATAGTATAGGGCATCTGTCCTCAACTGGGCAATAGTACAGGGTCTATTCGCAATTGGGCAACGGTACAGGGACCTATCTGTAACTGCCCTTGATAAATAAACCTGTATTTTGTGCTCTTCATGCTTTGTTCTAAGTTGGCTCGTAATATATAATTTCTATATTTAATATTTGAACTTTCAGATATACATGTGAATCCTCTTCTGAGCATTAGAAATGTCTTGTCATGATATCTAATTGAATGTACATGCAAGGGAGTGCAGGCTAATGAGCTCCACCAGTGGAAAATGGAGGAAGCCAGAAAGTTTGAGGAACTGAGAAGCGCCGAAGAGGCAGCCCTCGCAATCGCCAAGATGGAAAAAGCAAAATGCAAAGCTGCCCTTGAAGCAGCTGAGGCAGCACAAAGAATTGCAGAGCTTGAGGCACGGAAGAGAGTGACCGCTGAAAGGAGAGCAAAAAGTGAGGCAGAAGAGAGGAAGACAGGACTTCAAACCCTTGGGGGCAATGATGTTCGGTATAGAAAGTATAGTATCGAGGAGATCAAAGCGGCTACCGATGAATTCAAAGAGTCCTTGAAGATTGGTGAAGGTGGATATGGGCCTGTGTTCCAAGCTCGTTTGGATCATACTCCGGTTGCCATTAAGGTTTTAAGGCCAGATGCAGCACAAGGCAAACAACAATTCAACCAAGAGGTATAAGATCGCTTTATAACTTGTCCAATTCCTTACTAACAGTTTCTAGTCAGGTATTGGCTGCATAGTTTAGGGGTGCAGAGGTATCGGATATGGGATTCACGATATTTGGATACCGATACAGTCTACAGATAAAAATATAGTTCAGTAAAGAAAATTTATATCATGTATGTGTGTGTCTGTGTGTGTATATATATGGGAATGCGTGCGCGTGTGTCTTTATTAAAAATTGGATATGAAAAACGGATTAAATGGGAATAAAACAGATATGAATAGATATTACACATGGGAAAAATAGATAAAGCTTAAACTATTTAGGTCATATAATCCAAGAACTATTAAGTAAACATAAATTTTAAAATCAGAACCCACCAATGTGTGCCATGGAACTAAGAATCTAAGTTTAGAACTCTGGATCATAAAATATAGCCTTTATATATAGTAACAAAAATGTAATTGAAGTTGTTAGACTGATACAAACATCAAAGCATCCATATCTACATCTAGGGTGTCCATTCGGGCCCAAGACCCAGGCCTGGCCCGGCCTGGTGTCCGGCCCGGACCCGACCGGGCCCAAACCTGGCCCAGGCCCGGGCCAAGCCCAGAAAACCCGGGCCAACCGGGCTCCGGGTCGTCTTGGTAAAGTCCGACCCGGCCATGGCCCGGCCCTGGCCCAGCCCGGTTCTTATATTTATATATTTTATATATATATATTATCTATATTTTTAATATATATTGTATACATTTTTATATATAATTATATTATCATATGGGCATTAATGTCTACATATATATATTTCTAAGTGTATATGTTTTTTTTAGGAAAGTAGTCATAGCTCCGAAGTCTTAAATGTATATAGTTTTATATATTTAAGTACGCAAGTATGTATGTATGTATATACACACACATATATATGAGAAAAATGGGTATGCTTGGTATCAAACATAAAGAGTTATGCTTGGTAGTAAGGTGACATAATCTCCTTCACTCATTCAAATGGATGCATATCCACATGCACTCCTCAATCCATGTGAATGTGATCCCCTATTTAAATGAATGGAGGGTATTATGTCACCTCACTACCAAGCACAAAATTTGTGCTTGGTATCAAGCATACCCATATTTCTTCATATATATATATGCTTGTAAGTATACAAGTATATTATATTATATACTTATATATA
>BQKN01000585.1:132391-145562 GCA_022839385.1 Asparagus kiusianus
AACTTTGGACTAAGTCACATCATAATCAACTTAATATATAAATTAAATTGCAAAACCAAGCCCCTCTTAACATATCATGCAAAAAAACTCCCAATCAAGGGTATCATAAGCCTTTCGAATGTCAACATTAATCATGCATCTATGGGGGGATCCATTTTCTACCATAATGTTTCATTAATTCATGCCCCATTAGCACATTGCTCACAATATGCCTACCCTTCACAAAAGCTGACTGAGCTTCACCAAGAAAATTGCAACAAGAAATAGCCGAAAATTAAATGCATACCTAGGGCTCTCCACTTTGGGGATAAGAGTAATAGATGTTGTATTCAATTCTCCAAGAAGTTTGCCTGAAGAGAAAAACTCCATCAACTTTGATCAGCTAATTTATAATGGCAATATAAAACTTACCAACAAAAAAAAACTTACCAGCAAAATAATTGAAATTTTATCACTAAGGGGGGTTATTGGTTGGGACAAATTGGGGCCAATGGGGAAAAGTGTTCCAATGGAACAATTTTACCCCTTTGGGATATTTTGAGTGGGGTAAAGTGGGATAAAGTAGGATAATGGAATAATTTCAGCATTTGATTTGACAATTCATGTGGGATAATTGATGATGTGGCACTTTATTAAAATATAATATCTATTAATTACTTCTAAATTAACTTATCCAATTAATTTAGTATATTATTATAATATAAATATTATTTTACTTTATATTAAAATATAATATATTGTACTATACTTACAAATTACTATTATTAATTATTATATTGTATTGTAGTATATTATATTAACACGCTATACTATATATAATAATTAATATAATATAATATAAATATATATAATATAATATTTTAATAATATAATATTTAATATAATACATTATTTTATTTATACAAAAATATAATATGTTATACAATAATTACTAATTAACATTATATTAGTATGGTACATTATATAATAATTGATATAATATATGAATAATATATTTAATATAATATTTTAATAATATATTATTTAATTTAATATATTATAATATAGTATCATAGGATATAATGTACTTTATAAAATATTATAATATATTACTTTATTCAATGTAATATTTTTAAAATATTATATTAAAATTAAAATAATATATATATATATATAACATGATAATTACAATAATATATATTAATAGATATCATGTTATAGTATAATATATTATATTATTTCAAACTATAGTATTATATTATATTATATCATAATATTTTACTATTATTAGTAATTATTATATTATATTATAATAGTATGTCATATATATAATAACTATAATAATATTTTATAAATTAATTATATAATAATATATTATATTATAATATATGTTATTAAAATATTATATAATATTATAATAAATATGTTATACTATAATTACTAATTAATATTATATAATAATATATTACATAATACTATTAATATATGTTATTAAAATATTAATATATGTTATTATATAATATTATTAATATATGTTAATAAAATTTTAATATATGTTATTAAAATACTATATGATATTATAATAAATACGTTATACTATAATTACTAATTAATATTATATAATAATATATTATATAATAATATATTACATAATATCATTAATATGTTATTAAAATATTATATAATATTATAATAAATAAGTTATACTATAATTACTATTATATAATATTATTAATATATGTTATTAAATTATGTTATTAAAATATTAATATATGTTATATTTAATATATCATATCATATATTTATAATTTAATTAGCATGTATTAGTTAAGTAATACAAAAATATTTTAAAATTATCCCAATTGTCTTTAAAGTGGAACAACATTGTTCCAATATGGAGGATGGGGTAAATTTGGGGTAATTATGAGGAAGGGGTGGAGGAGATCTTTATATAGTTGGTGTAATTTAGGAAAAAGTGGAGTATTTGTCCCCCAATTACCCCAACAAACCAATAACATCACAAAGTTGACTCCAATTCCAATTACCCCAATGAATAACACCAAAAAGTGATGTTCCATAAATTATCCCATTATCCCCCAAATTACACCAATGAATAACCCCCCCTAAGTTGACGATTTCTTAATTTTAGGAGTATTTGTTTTCCCAAAGTTAATAATTTGATGGTATGGGGGCACTTTTGCAAGTTATCCATAATGTAAGGTGTATATGCAAATAACCCAAAAATACCCCTATTTTCCGTAGAAGTGATTCGCAGCACTCCTGTATATCCCGTACCCTCACCTTTCGGTGACCGGATCCAAGCTCATATGCACATCCCAGCCAAAAAGAAAGGTCCTGCTGTGAAGTTTGTGGGATAATGGCGATCCGGTGCTTCTCCTCTTTTGTGGCTCCTCCACTGAACCCCGTTGCAAACCCTAGAATCGCAATTACCAAATCCCCAAATTTTGCTCAAATTGGAAAAGATCATGGGATCAGCTTGCTGAAAACCAAAGCCAAGGCATCAGCGGAGCCCGATCTTCTCGCTAGAGAAGATCCTGACCCTGTTAGCAGCTCCAATGGTTAGTCTTTTCTGTTGCAATCCTTATAATTACTTCAGTGATCAAATCAATTGTTAAAAAAAGGCTTCCTTTTTTATCAATACTAGGTTTTATGCACGTACATTTTAATATCATGATTAAATATTTTTAATTTATTTCCTTAATAAAATTTGTTCCTGAGACCCACTTTGAACGTTTTTGCTCACTTATGTCTTTAAATTTTAGCATTGTGATTATTTATTTTCTTTGATGTTTCTTTGAATGGGCTACACTAAATTTAAAATTTTATATTGATAATTAAATTAACATAAAATAAATGTAATCTAAAGCCAATTTGAATATTCACGTGATTTGGATGGACATGAAGCCAAGCTTAAAAGTATAATGTTGTAAAAGTGAAAAACACTTTAAAAAAGCAGTGTTATAAAAGAAAGATGTATAATTAAAAGCTAAAAAAGCCAAGATGATTAATTAAAAATGGACTAAAATGAAACTAAAGAGAATATGAAGTTTGTTGCTAATTAATTGATAGACTTCAGAAAAAACCATTGACTAAAGGTTAATGCTAACTCTAGTATATTTTATATGATAAAAACATCTACATAACCATATAAAAATATTTAAAAAAGTTCATGAAAATCTTTTCTAAAAATTCCTGGTTTTAATCAAAAAATTAAGTTATTCTACAAAATATTCGGAAAATAAATCTTTTATTCTTTTTATTGAGTTAAGATAAATCTTTCTCCATCTTTATCTTTTTCCTGAGCAATTCTAGAGTTGTGTCTTCATCATCTATATTAATTGTGACATCATGCTAGAGCTGGATTTCTTGTGTAATTATTTTTCCCTGAGCTCGTTCATGTTTTATCTTCTCGTCTTACTTCACAAAAAGTTGAATGCATTTTTGATGTTCAACAAAAATTCTAGAAATACAGACTTTGATTATTTTTGGGTTTCAATGAGACTAAATGTTAATTTCATATTTATGAAATTTTTGTGTTTCTAATTTATTTTTTTAAAAAGGTTAGGAGTTACCTCTTTTTTCTCTACAATGAATTCTTCTGGTGTGCATCCAATAAGAGTTTCTATCGCGTTAAATAATGTTACTTTTACTCTATCTGTATCATTTTCCATAATAGTCTGAACTAAATAACTGTATTTTTTATTATCAACTTGGCTTAGATTATAATGTTAATATTTAATTTTGATATGTTTATTTCATGAAGAATGGATATTACTCAACATTGATACTACTTTATTAGTAATTCTATGATATTTATCATTTGGACATTCTTGTTAACATGTCTATTCAATCTTCTTGTTGTAGCCTTTGCAAGCTAAAACTATGGCTCAACTTTATTATAAATAGTAGTTATCTTTACATTATAGGTCCAATAGCATGTCCGTATATTGGTAGAGTGTTTTTAAATTTAATTATGAAAATTTTAGAGTAGGTCTTATAAGATCATTCCTCTTTGATATTGTGATTATTGCACATATCAATAGTTTAAATTTGTTTTGTATTTGTAAAGAGCCTTGATGGATATGCTTCTATATTAGCAGCTTGTTCTGAATAAGCCATGCGTATTAGCTTTAAAGTGTAATATTTTTTTATTGTGTTATATGTATGTTTGCTTGGTTTACTTATCATTCTTTTATCTCTTTAATAAGTTATATCTTTGTGTTGGTATATATTGTTAACACAATTTACGATAACACGCGACAGGCATAATGTGAATTTTATGTTGAGTGACCTTTAATTAAAATTTTAGTAGTAAAATATGTTACCTTAATATTTAAAGATCTTGAAATCTAACAGTACTATTATGTGCTTATTTTTTATCGTGTCTTTAAAAACTAATCCTTTACTAGTAGTCATATCCCCAAATAAATTTGCTTGCAGAGTCATATCACATATAAAAAAAAAGAAAAATATCAATTTTAATTTTTTTTACTTACGTTATTGTAACTAATTATCATGTATATACCTTTTGTCCATTATAATGATTTCTCTCATCTTATCTGGCTTATTATATCTCGCAACATAGTTGATCAATAACTTCACTTTAGTTTCTATTGTAAGATTATTTATATGTAATTTTATATTAAGTTTATGGTTCATTTAGTATTTTAAGAATAAAGTATGAAAATTTATAAAAAAACAAACTAATTTTTCTTGTATCTTTCACGATGAATGTTTTTTTTAATTGAGACAAAATTATACCTTTCGTCAATGTCAGTTCAAGCGATTCATGAATGTTTCTGTATTTTGGGTTTATTTACTTCACTTCTCTATTTGAAATAAAAACAGCTTGATTTTTTTAAAGGATATCTCTAAACTTTCTGATAGTTTTTCATGCAAAATTCATTGTATTTTTTCACTCTATAAATATTACCAACATCAGAGATGAATGTTTATACATTATAATCAACTAATGCTAACTTATTATATTATAGTTTTTTGTTAGTTTTATGCAATTTAGTCTTCTATCAATTAATGTTATTACTAAAATTATATGTAGTTCCTTAAATTTATACAGTAACATTAATTTTTAATCTATCATATATTTTTTTAAATTTTTATTCCTTAACTGGATAGTTTTAATCTATCGTAATTGTTATTTTTTACCAGCGTCAACTTAGACTACTTTTAGATGCTGAAAATGGATGATAAACTTTAAATTAAAACTTAAATTTATATATCTTAATGAAATAATATCAAACATTTACTCTTTTCCTTGCTGAATTTCAGCCTTTTATGATTTTAAACTTTTGAGGGTGTGTTTTATAATTTTTTTAATTTTAATATTATTTTTTTTTGAAAATTTTAAATTTTATGTTGGGTGCTTATAATTTTTATGTTTTATGAGTTGGTGGTAAGTTTTCAAATGTTAAGTTGCGTCTTTCAACTCTAAAATTTTGAGCGTGTTCTTTATAATTACTAAAACTTTGAGTTGTTTTTTGATAAATTTAAAATTTTCACAATCTGCTGATAATTTTCAGATTTGATGTCTACCGGTTATAAGCTTTACAATTTTAGGAATTTTGTGATTTTTAAATTTTGAGGGTGTTTTTGTAGTTTATGTAACTTTGAGGTTATTTATTACAAATTTTAAGTTTTTAAGTGCCTAATGGTAATCCATAAAATCTATCTATGTTGTTTGCAAGTTTTGAAGTCACTGAATTTAGGGTGTTTTTTTCTAATTTGAACTTTTGAGGTTGTTTCTACAATTTTAGAAATATTGAGGGTGTAATTGTAATTTTTAAATTCCTCGGGGGCTATTTTTAAACTTTAGATTTCATGTTTGTTGTTTTAAGTTTTGAAAAGTCAAGGTGTTTTGGGTAAATTCAAACTTTTAAAGATATGTTGTGTAATTTTTGAATTAAATCTTAATCTTATTTTTTTAAATGAGCTATAGGTAGTTCATGTGGGGTTAATATAGGATATCATTAGTATTTAGATAGATTAAAATTTAAATAAAAATTTTAAAATAATATTTCACATAGTTTGTTAATCTTTTTTTTTTAATTGTTGAGCTATAAATAGTTCCTATGGGATTAGATAAGATATGATTAGAATTAGAATAGATTAAATTGAAATGTAATATTCAAAATAGAGAAGGGTAATATTGACTATAAAAAGATTTTCCTGAACTCGTGCTTTTAAAGGAAGTATGATGTTAGTCATTAAAAACTGTTATTATATAGTAATATAAAAATAGTCATTAAAAAACTGTTATTATATAGTAATATAAAAATCCACAAATCAGTAAGTAGAAGAATCTGAAAGCTTTTATTTTGTGAGTTATGTGTTTATTTGAAGGACAATTTCTCTATAAATCGGTGCTGGCTCGTTTGAGTGTTAACCAAGAATAAAACAATCATTCCTCTAGTAGTCGAGAAATAGTAGAGGAAGCTTGGGAGGGTAGAAGGATTAATTGGTTTATGCTTGTTATTTTGGATCATTCTGTAGCTTCCTTTTTTTCCTAATTAATTATTGTATAACATCAGGGCGAGATTTGATAGGTGAACTATATGTTATCATACTTTACAAGTGTTGGAGTAGCTGAGGATGAGGTTGTAGATTCTAGTTAAAAGTTGAGTAATTTAGTGAAATATCACCCTTGTTTTGGGTATGTGTTGTTATATTTATGATCTAAATTGTTAACCACAGTTGTGTAGTTGTCAACCAAATTATCAAATCAACCAAAACTATTAGCAAAATTTACCAAAAGAAGGTTTAAATCAGTGGATTTAACTCTGATGTTGCATACTATTTCCCCAATTTGTGCACCCGTGAAGCATTTTTTGGGGTTTTGATTTGAAAGCATATGGGTACAACCACTGTTGCACCAAAAAATGAAGGAAAAAAAACTGACAAAGTATTCTTGGCCTCTAGCTAGAGGGGCTAATTTCAAATTGTTTATAGTATATTAACGGTTGCATTTTGCACCCCCCTGGGGGGGGGGGGGACCTGGCTCTGCCACTGATTGCACAAATATAGGATTATGTTAACATGCACATGCCAGTCATAACAAGGTATACGTCCATATGTTTAGTGCTTATCAAAAGTCTTGTCCATAAATGGACGATCTTTGTATAAAAATATGATCTTTGTATAAAAATATATGAAATGTATATGTTTAGTTGGAAAAATTGTAGAGCATCATTTTACTCTTCATTCATCAACATGTAAACTATTTATTATGATCATCAGTAGATGGTGTTACCAACAATTATCAACATTCAAAATGATTATGATGGCGATCCATAGCTGGTGTTACTATTGTTGAAGTAAGAACAGCCTAGTGATGATGAATCTGCTTGTCCTGCTAAGGAAAACCAATTGAACTGTCTCATTTGTCCTTGAAGTTAATCATGTTTTATTTATTTATAGTGAATACTCCTTTATTGCTTTATTTAACTAGACATGTGATTAGAAGCTTCATCATATACTCTTGTATGTAAGTAAAACCACAGTAGCACATCAGTATTTTAACAATGATAGCAAGGATGTTTGTCCAAATAAATGCTGTTATTCAATATTCTACGACTTATATACCAGAAAATGCTTCATCACATTGTCGTATCTTCTCTCTTTTCTCTAATAATACATTGTCGTGTTTGATGCAGATTATGGAGTTGTTAGTATCCACCATGTGGGTATTCTATGTCAAAACCTTGAGAAGTCACTTGAGTTCTATCAGAACATCTTGGGTATATCTCAGTCATGACTTACCAGTTAGGCTTTTTTGTATTTCATGTTTTCTTCCTTTACCTTTCCTCTTCAAATGATTCAATATATTTATGTACAATACCAGGTCTTAAAATTAATGAAGCAAGGCCAAATGATAAACTTCCATACAGAGGTGCTTGGCTGTGGATCGGTGACGAGATGATCCATTTGATGGAACTTCCGAACCCTGATCCCTTGACAGGACGACCTGAACATGGAGGACGTGACCGTCATGCCTGTATTGCAATAAAAAATGTGGCAAAGCTCAAAGAAATCTTTGATAAAGCTGGTGAGTAGTCGAAAGCATCAAGTTTTTCTTATGCTATGTACGTGATATATCTAGTATCTATTTTGTATTTGTGTGAATGTTGGAAAGTTTGGAAATTCTATGAGTGTGGATACTGAAGGTGGTTAATACTGTATATCTAAATTTAGAGAGCACCCGATACATAGATGTAAAATTAGGGATGCAAAACGATATGGATATCCGCAGATACATCCATATTCATGTCCGATAGAGTATGAGAGTAAATAATCATATCTGGGTGGATGAGGAAACATATATCATTTAAATTTTTTATAGGATTCGGATGGGGAGATATGGATATAGGGAAAATATCCAATTCTGGATCGAGATATCTGAATACTTGTTCACCATAGGGGTAAAACTATTTTGGCCTTGAATTAGTAGACCTAAAGCTGATGTTCATGATCCAGAGGTCTAATTTTAAACTTGTAGGCATGTGTGAACTGTGAACTATGATTTGAGATAGTTTGTTTTATTTGGACAACTCTTGTATTGTATAGCATGTGCACATACACTTCTGAATTTTATCAGTTTTTCTCATATGTGAGATATTCTCATCCAATCTGTATCCATATTCAACTTTGATGGATAAGGATATTGGTTTTTCGTTACCGAACTACATCCAAATTTGTATTGATATGCGTTGTTAGTAAGTGGATACGAATATGGTACATGTTATATCTGGTCCATATCCAGTCTGTATGCACCTTTGGTAAAATACAATAAGCATATGGTCAAAATCGAAATATGAAAATTCCATTTTATGGAACCAGAGGAGGGACATACAATAGTTATATTTTGTTTTCTAGTCCACTGGAAGTTCTGAGGATATTCTTAAGTTATATAGACTTGCTATCAGTAAGGTTATAAATTCTGTGTATATTGTTAAGTTATTGAGAGACTCGGAGTTGGTAAGTGGTTCGTCTCTCCTAAATTATAGGTTTGAAGAAAACACTATCATATATAAATTAATAACATCGAAAAGTAATTTGAATCAGTGGCTAGCAAGTATAGACTGTTGAAAACAAGGAAATGAAGCTCATAATCAGTAGAATCGCCAATATAAAATCAATTTCAACTTTTTAATTGATAGCCAAAATAGTTCAATTGGAGAATGATGTGATATGTACAGGAACTCATGTGATGCAATATCTTTCACAGTTACCCGTTTGTCCCTAATAATTCAGTAATGATCCAGTAAACCCCATGAGCCCAGTAATCTCCATGGGTGTTTGGGTATAAATTCAAATGTTGTTGGGAGGTGAAGTGGACAACACTTATACAAAATCAAGTTCTGCCTCTGCTTGTTGACACGTAGCCCATTTGAGTACCATGTTGACACCTAACCATTTGCCCCCAAATCAGCACTTGGCTTGTTGGACACCACACTTTTGTTGCTCCTTGCTTTCTATTCACAATCATGTTCTTTGATTTCTTCATAGAGAAGGTCTATGTAGCACGGACACGGATCCGACACGTTGACACGAGGCAAATCCTAAAAAATACATAGGATACGTGTGTTCGACACGTGTGTCCGACACGGACACGACACGACACGGCTTCATGTTATGCGTGTCCGTGCTTCATAGGAGAAGGTAACTGCTTATCTCTCTCTGTCTCATTTTATTTTATTATTTTATTTTCATTTCATTTTTTATTCATTAAATTATTTATTAGTTGAGTATATCATCATATTGTGAATCAGTATACTGCTTTGCATTTTGCTAATAAATGTACAAACTTGTTTATTACGCTAATTTGTAGTTGCAAGTAGGCGTATTATTTTGCAAATGCAAGTCAATATACACTCTTATTTATTTATAACATCATTTGGATATTTCAGACACGTTAAGAAATATATAATGTTGAGATATTGGCGATATGATTGGATATGATTTTATCTCATACCTATTTTGTAATATCCTTCTAACATCTATTTAAGAGAAGATAGAGTTAGATGAATAATATCTTGTCCTTTTTCTATTTCTCTACATGATATTCCTCTTGATCCTAGAAGGACGTCTTTCTTCACCGTCTACATTGAGCCGCCGTGGGGGTTTCTTGTTAAAAACTCATGCTTCCCCTCGGCAGCCTCGACATTGAATTAATGTACACCAGTCACCAGCTTCTTTTCATGGAGTTACTGTTCATCAAGTTACTGTTCATCCCCATTGTTCATCGGTCATTGTTCATCCATATTTCGATATTGTTCACCATGCGCTCCGATGAGAGCCAACTCCGGCCCTCATCGACTTGTGCTCGTCGACTTCATTGATCTTTGCTCGAGTCCAAAGTCAACTCTACTTCTTAGATTATTTATTTGTCAGATCCTTAAAAAATGATCATTTGTTGTTGGATCCTTTACAGAAGGATCATTTACTTGTCACGTCCTTAAAGAAGGATTATTTGTTGATTGGATCCTTCAAAGAAGAATCATTTATTATTGGATCCTTCAAGGAAGGATCATTTGTTGTTAGATCTTGTAAAGGGTTATTTGTTGTTGAATCATTATCCTTTAAAGAAGGATTATCTGTTGTTGGATTTTTTAATGAATGATCATTTGTTGTTGGATCCTAAAAAGGATCATTTATTGTTGGATCCTGCAAAAAATAATTATTTGTTGTTGGATCCTGCAAAAAATGATTATTTGTTGTTGGATCCTTCAAGGAAGGATTATTTGTTATTAGATCCTAGAAAGGATCATTTATTGTTGAATCCTTCAAGGATCATTTGATCGGTGGAGATCAGCTGATTAGAAGACATCCAAGTGAAAGATAAGAAGATTAGGACTACTTTAAGTTTTTGAAGACCGTCACATATTAGAGTGTGTGCACTTTATTTGTAACAAGCTAGACATGTATGATAAATATGCTCTAGCTTGAATGAGACTGTTAAGGAATATATTATGAGATATTGTTGAGATATTGAGCGATATGATTGGATATGATTTTATCTCATACCTATTTTGTAATATCCTCCTAACCTCTATTTAAGAGAGGTTAGGGTTAGATGAATAATATCTTGACGTTTTTCTATTTCTGTAAGACACTATATGTAAATAGATGAAATCTCATTTAACTTCGATAACAACACCAAATAAAATAACTCCTTAGGGATAAAAGCCACTCTCACTTCTTATATTGACTCCAAATTGAGATTTCTTGAATTTTCAACCTTCAATTATTAAAGATATTAGATTTCTTATAGAAATATTCCCTAACAAATAGAGCTCTGGTGGCATGTTGACTGCCAAGCATAGAAGTTTTGGCATTGCTATCCCGGATACTTCCCAGGTTGGAGCTAAATATAAGCTGAAGTCATTCACGGGAAATAGCCTGTATGATGATGCTGATCTCCCACATTAAGATTCATTATTATGCGCCATATTCTGAGACCCCCTCTTTAAGTAGTGGGAAGGTCCCAGTGATGATATCATGATAGTACTGTCGCATGTGAAAATTGTTGAAGCCATTCCCTTTTTTGGGCCAAACATCTAGTGTGTTAGTTATCTACTTATTTATGGCATGGTGTTGTGTTAAAATAAATCCTAGATATTTTATTTTTTGTTTGGCAAATTACTAAGTAAAAAACTTTATCTCAACTGAATTTAAAGTGTTGATATAGTTTTCTCCTTGATATTTCTGAAGATTCCCGGTTTATCATTTTTAACACGGACTGTAAAAGATCATGTCAACTGTAAAATCTAGAAGTTTTATTTTTCAGTAAGAACCACCATTAAAATCAGTCTTACTTAGAGAATATCTCTCTTAAGAGAGATTTCTTATATCACTAGGTCTAGTGGCATGTTGCCATCCCATATCAAGGATACTTCTCAACGTTGAGCCAACTACTAGCGGCCTTCCCTTAGTAGGAAAGAGCTTGGATGTTGATGTTGGTAGACTGCCTTGAAATAAATTATTATGCACTTTATGCTGAAAGTCTTTCTTTAAAGAGTGAGCTAAGTCCCCATGAAGCGAGTAGCCTCAAAGAGCAGAAATATTGAAGTCAAACCCTTTCAAACTGTAAAAGTCAATAGCAATCTGTTTACCTCTGCAGGTGTATTTGTTGGCTTAACAAGTGGGTGCTTGATTATGAAATTGACAAATTTCCTGGTAGGAACCTAGCAGAAATTCTATCATCTGGTGGATTTTCATATATTATGCTTCTTTAGGCCTTGACTGAATTAAGAAGTGAATATGAAAAAATTTCATTTATACTGTTGAATGTCCCAGTTTAGCATTTGTTATAACACTCTGGTCAAATTAACGCGTGTAAAGAACGTTTCTGCAGGATCTATAGAACCATGGGCTTGGAGCCCTTCTCTATTATTAACATTTGTCCATTTCTCTTGAAATTATATGTATGTTTCGTTATACTTATACATTTCTTTAATTCTACCTTTTATTTAATAGAATTATCCTTATCGGTGTGTACCTGGCTCCTTGGGCTGAATCCTGACAGTGCAGCCTTTTTTGCTTCTTTTTTTTAACTTGTAGCTTGTCAACTAACCTGTAGCTTGTCAAACTTCCCTCTGTCACACCCAGCTTGCATATAGAATTCTCTGCTTAATAGGTCAACAAACATGTATATATTCTGTAAAACTCATCTCAGTTACAGTCGGTCAGGAAATGAACCTACGAGGAGTGTGAAACATATACATGGTAACCACCATTTAACTTGATGAAAAAGTAACTGATACATATCTCCTTAGAAGAATGCCCAGCTTAAGTTATATTTAAGGGTTAATTGCGGACACTCCCTGTACTGTCACCAGTTGTGGATAGATCCCCTTTTCTATTTTTGCAGATAGACTGTCTGAGTTCTTTTGACTCTTGTTACTCCCAAATCTGTTTGTCCCAAAAAAAAAGAAAAAAAAACTCAAGGGTAAAAGAGTCAAATAAAAAGTTACTCGGGATTTATCTACAACAATCAAACTATAGGCAGGCTATTCGCAATTGGGTGATAGTACAGGGGTCTATCTGCAGTTAACCTTGTATTTAATTACCGTTATAAACCTTGTTAATATGAAATGGTAAGGACATGTGTGACTTAGCCGGTTAATTTTGTTTGCAGGAATCACCTATACTCTCA
>BQKN01000585.1:145572-185600 GCA_022839385.1 Asparagus kiusianus
GATATTTACAATCATAAGCTGTATATGTTACTATGAGCATGTTTATATAGTAGAAGCTGTATATGTTACACTTATTATTATGATTTTAATGCAAGGATGGCCATAAATTAATTATTAAGCTAGAATCTTTTTCAGGTTTCAGTTGTGTGACTCCTCGCTGAGGGGGGGGCGACTGGTATTTAGGTCGCTATCGCTGTTTTGTTTCTGATATTTGATATGGCATTCAGCTGGGCGAGATATAATTTGGATTTAGGAGTCTTTTAGGCTGTAGTTTCGCCCGTGACAATTTTAGGGTTGACGATGTTGGTCTGGGTGATTCAGTTGAAAGAATTTATGCTGTTTTCCCTGATTTTGAGAGTTACATGGTAGTTTTCTGCGAACCCCTCGAAAAGTTACAGGGGTTCTTGCGAATTTACCCTTGCATAAACTAGTCTGAAAAATAATTCTTCTGTTCCGAGTAGAGTACGAGGCTAGTCAATCAAAGATATACTAAAAAGTATCAATACAAGAACTTTTAGAAGCCAAAGATGCAAAAAGGCATCAAAATACAACCAAATAAGATAAGGACAGCGTACGCTTTAAATTCCAAGGAACATATCCAGGTATTTCTGTGTCAGCGCTCGTTATCGCGTGACCAAAAGAAGCCAGAGATAAAAACCAACCGCGATAGGGGAAAAAGCGCACGTGACAACGTGTCCCCTCTCGGCTGTCACCCCGCTTCCTTGCTTAACTCGTCAGTTACTAGGAGAAGAAGAAGAAGGGTAAGAAGCTTCTCTTTCGTTCCGACCAATTTAAGCACGCGTTTCAGGAACATCAGCATCTCAGAGTGAAATAAAAATACGCCACCCATTTTTAGACGGCGTATATTCCCAACAATACTCACCGTTCGTCTACTATTTCATTGGTTTGGTATTTTCAGAAGAACGAACCGTACACGGTCACGATTCACATGCTAAGCACGCGATACATCTCGAACATAAAAGTAAATAAATGAGACGGAACGTACAAATTCAAACTTTTAACGTACCGGCGTGTCGGTGAAAATAACTTCAAATCGTAAATCCGAACATTTTGACCCCTCGCTTTAATAAGTAAAACAGGGGACCGGTTAATTAATTAAACGAGAAAGGCGAAAATAACCGGACTCTGTGACTCCTCTTTTAGAATAGGGGACCAGATTTTTCCTAAAGAAAAACACAAGGCGACACGAGCGCGGTCAGCCGTTAGCCTTACCCTGTTCCGTTCCTTTCTCCGTACCCGCGTGGGCCGCGGTTTGGCGGTCAACCCTCCTTCAATCGTCCCACCCTCCTTCCTTCGAACCATCCCCGACCGCGTTCACACGCCCCTCCGCTGCCCTCCGTATATAAACCTCACCATCGACCCCCAAAATTTATTCAACTCGATGCTGGAGAGCTCAACGACTCATCAGCCGGGAAGAAGAAGAAAAAAAATAAAAAGCAAATAAATAAAAAAATCCCCCTCCTGCGTTCGGGGGAAAAGAAAAAATAATTAAAAAAAAAAAGAAAGAAATCCCCAGCTCGCTCCTCACTGGATCCCTCTCCTTCCTCCTCCTCCTCCTCCTCCTCTATGAACATTCTCGAAGACGACTTCTCCTCCCTCTACTCGTCTCTCTTCTCCCAAGACCCCTTATTCTCCCCTCCTCTTCCCGAAATGCCCCCCTCCCCCTCCCCCTCCCGCAAGCGCGACCGCTGCCCCTTCGGCGACGAGCTCCAGGAGCCCTCCTTCGGCTCCGTCAAGAAGTCCAAGTCCTCCGACGACTCGGAGGGGGACTCGAACTCGAACTCGAACGCCAGCGCAGGCGGGGGGGCCCAGCCGACCCACCGGCGCCAGTGGGTGAAGGCCCGGTCCAGGGAGTGGTGGGACCGGGTGAGCCACCCCGGCTACCCCGACCCCGACTTCCGGCGCGACTTCAGGATGAGCAGGACCACCTTCGACCTCGTCTGCGACCTCCTCGGATCCGCCGTCGCCAAGGAGGACACCACCCTCCGCCTCGCCATCCCCGTCCGCCAGCGCGTCGCCGTCTGCGTCTGGCGCCTCGCCACCGGCGAGCCCCTCCGCCTCGTCTCCAAAAGGTTCGGCCTCGGCATCTCCACCTGCCACAAGCTCGTCCTCGAGGTCTGCTCCGCCATCAAGACCGTCCTCATGCCCATGTTCCTCTCCTGGCCCGACCGGGACGCCGCCCCCTCGGCCTCGCGGCGGTTCGAGTCCACGTCCGGGATCCCGGACGTGATCGGGGCCATATACACCACGCACATACCCATCATCGCGCCCAAGACCAATGTGGCCGATTACTTCAACAGGAGGCACACCGAGAGGAACCAGAAGACCTCCTACTCCATGACCGTGCAAGGGGTCGTCGACCCGAACGGGGCCTTCACTGATGTGTGCATCGGCTGGCCTGGCTCGATGCCCGATGACAAGGTGCTCGAGAAGTCGCAGCTTTACCAGAGGGGGGTCAGCGGGTCGCTGAACGATACTTGGGTCGTTGGGGGGGCGGGTTACCCGCTGATGGACTGGCTGCTGACTCCCTACACCCATCAGAACTTGACTTGGAGCCAGCACGCTTTCAACACGAAGGTGGAGGAGGTGAGGGGGGTCGCGAAGGGGGCCTTCGCGAGGTTGAAGGGGAGGTGGGGGTGTTTGCAGAAGAGGACCGAGATGAAGCTCACTGATCTTCCGGTGGTTCTAGGAGCTTGCTGTGTTCTGCATAACATATGCGAGATAAGGAAGGAGGAGCTGCCGCCGGAGCTCAGGGTTGAGCTTGTCGACGATGAGATGGTGGCAGAGAATGGGATCAGATCGGTGAGTGCTTTGCAGGCTAGAGATAACATTGCGCATAATTTGTTGCACAGCGGTCGTGCAGGCACCAATTTCTTTTAGCTCTTTTTGGTCTTTGCTGCAAATAGGATTATACCAATTCTTCCTTTTTTTTTGTTTTAATAGTGGTGGAATGGGATTGTGTAGTATAGGATTACAAGGAAAATGGATATATAGGATAGATATAAAGATGTGCCTCGAAATGAGGTTTTTTGGGTGTTTTAGTGACCCATAAAATATGTTGAAGAAGTCTTGTACTTCGGTGGTGTTTCTTTTTTTTTTTTTTCCTCTTTCTTCTTGGGGTGTCTGGGCGGCATATCAAGGTTGAAGAAAGGTTTGATTAATGGTATTCAAGATCTGGAAAGTTTCTTTTGTAACATGTCGATCTTGTGTTTGAAATCTTCAGTCCGAAGATTTTCAAGTTGAATAAGTGGCTGAGATATTTTTTGAAAATTCCATGATAGTTGAATTTCGAGTAATATTTTCTTGCTTTTCCACTTAATGAAGCTGACTCTGGGTTGATCTTTAGTTTAATTTCTTTGGTGTTATTAGGTGTATGAGATGTGAGGGGAACTTGCAATCAAATTCCTGAATTATCATGACATTGGAGAGATTAGGGGAAAATCACAAAATCTTGAAGGAAATTGTGGAGACATTACCAATTGAAAATTGTGATATGGGACATCTTGAAACGGATTGAACTTTCACAATGATTTGAGGTTGTGTCCTGATTCAAAGTTAGATTTTGGAGTCCTCTTACAATAAACTTGGGTAACAGATAGATTATCCGAGTTTTCTCTTGACTTCAAAGAGAAATGCGTATCATCGAATTTGTGAGCTGCGCCTGGAATTGTGTTATGGATGTGCATTTTGATTACCTGCAACTTACATATCTTACAGGAATTCCTCCATGTTAATTGTTTGCAGCCTGCCTTGAGTAAAATACATTTCAGAGAATTGCATGGACTTTTATTGTCGCATCAAGCTGACTATGGGAGTTGGAGTATTCTAGAAATTTATATGCCACTTGCAGTGTCTAATATTGACAGAGTTCTCATGTATAGTGAAGAATGATTATGAAGGACTTGGAGATTTGTCATGTTGGCCGTTGTTCTGTTTAATCTAGCTCCTTTTTTCTCAAGTGGCATTCATTACTTATGATCATATTGGTTCAATTTTTATGTGCATCTGAAAGCATTAAGATGTCTGTTTGGAGTGAATAAGAGTTGATTGATTTGGTATTTGAAAGAACCAGCTATGAGTGTAGGATCTGTGTACTTGAATGAGAGAACAGGATTTGTCTATGTTGAAGAAGAAGGACGAATTTAATGTGGGAGTTGAAGACAGCACAAAATGGATGATGTGTTACTTCGTGGGTTTATAAATATTACCAGCTTTTCTAGAAGACTTGTGATTTAGCAAAAAGGTGTTAGCGAAATGCAGCAGATGTTCTAGCTGGTGTGTCTGCAATATCACGTAAAATACAACCAAATATCTTACGCAATCATCAGGGAAATACTGTAATGAGAAGTTTAGATTATGTGATATGGGCAATAATTTTGTCTAATAGGTTATTTATTTATCATATGTGTACTTGCTTGTGTGTGCTAGTATGTATCCATGTATGTGCACATAAAGCATGTACCAAAATTTTCTGCTCTGATTTATTTGTATATATATTGGTGAAAATTTGTTTCATTCCAGTGTTGATATCACTCTGTGTTGTTTCTAACCTTTGTTTTGATAACATCTCTAGTCATATATGATTACTACGTTGTTAATCTTGTTGAGTAAAATATATTCAGAGAATTGTATGCCAGTTGCATCGGATGTTGTCTGCTTGATCATAATTTGCATCATTTTAAAATGAGTTTATGTATGATAAACATTTGACATAGTTTTCGACTACCATATTTTTTACTTATGTATTTTGGAATTTAAGAGCTAGGAATTCCTAATAGTATCATGAAAGTGTTCCTTTTTGTTTTTTTTTAAAACCCTTAGAGCTATCTTCTGTGCATTGAAATATAAGCTAACTTTCAACTTCTTCTCCCCATACTACTCCTAGGTTGCCAGTGAAGATGTCCAGGACTACAACTCTTTCAAAGGATTGTAGCACGCCAAGTTAGAGCTGCCTGCTGAACAGTAAGTATCACATGGGAAGTTTACTGCTGGTGGACTGTATTCAGCAAGTAAGGTGCTTAATCATATAATACCACCATAATCCCTAATATTCAGCAGTCTACATAATATTTTGTTTACCAAGTCTTGATGTTAACATGTTCTCCAACTTCTGTTAAAGGTGCATTTTCTATTTATGTAGGCAACAAATGGTTCTTTTTACATATTTGATTGCAATGTTTAGTCTTTTTTAAAATGCAACATAGTCCTGACTCGTGATTCTTTTTCTGTACTTAAAACCCTGCATGACTCCAGTGCGTCTGATATGTGTTGGCAAGTGTAGGCACGTTGGACTTGTATTGGTGTGCAACACGTGCAGGACATGGACAAGGAATACAGATATCCCTCCGAAGTGAACAATTATACATATTGAGATCTTAAAGCTTAGGGAATTCCTGGAGTTGTATCGGACTAATCCACCCACTGAATTAAAAGACACAAGATTCTCTTTGGATCGAAGATGAAATTTAAGAAGCAGCAGTTGCTTGTTTGCCTCAACTAGCACTGGTGCAGCTTCATTTGGCCTCTGACCAACTCATATGTCTAATTAAAACTAAGGTGTCTAGCATACAATTGAGGGCCATGATAGCTTTAGCTAATCCTTCTCGTCTTTTGTCGTATCGAATCTTTACATCTGGTCTGAAAAGTTAATGCACAGACTCAAGATTCACTTTAAAGCAGCGGAAAAGAAAATTGAGGTTAAATACAGGAATAAGTGTGTGGTTCGCATAACGAGATGTAAACAGGTGGAAGGCTAGCTCTTGAGATGAAGCCCAGTGCTCCTGCTTTCGAGGTATTTTTAGACCGGTGAGTGGATGTATGTCTGCGATTAATCTGCATTTGTGTGCTTAACTAGTTGTGTACTTTTGCTTTTACATGCATCTATCAGTAGGTAACTCCTTTCACGTACGGGGTACTGGAAGCATTGTTCGACGGGAGAGGACGTTGGACGAAAAAGAAATCCGCTCCCTTCGGAGAGAGACCTTATGCTATTAAAGGCTTTGGTGTTCTGCTAAACTGAAGGTTGTTTTTCAAAGGTATCACATTCTTGATGGAACTACATACTCTTGGTGTTGATATTACGAGAGTGCACAACTTCCATCCAAGGTGATGCGAGAAATGCTTCGGTATGGGCACTGTGAGCAGCTGCTCTATTGTGATACAAATTTGCCAGGTTAGTTTAAAGATTCAACTGAAGTTCGGGCTACGTCTCAATGAAAGTTCACGTTGGCTTCTCGATTCTAGCTGACTATCTTCTTTCTCAGTTTAGTTTATCTTCTCGAGTGAACGTCGTGCATAAACTTTTTAAGTTAATGTTTTAATTCAGTACTTGTGTCGATAATTCAGTACTTGTGTCGATCGTGTTGCTCATGGATTTCTGTTCACGATAAGAATTTGTATTCTTTGTACTTCCTTTTCTTCTTCATCGCTTAAAATGTTTTTCTTTTAAGGTATCTATGATAATGTTGCAGTGCAGAAGGTGGGGGTCCGGGGGAGGCCTTGGGATTCCATCGGTGATTCTGATCAAAGATAATAGTGCATAAACTATGCTGCACGTTGTGCATTTATGTTGGTTCGCTACAAACTATGAAGTCTCAAGACTGTAAGCATAACAGAAAATCTCATTGATAAATACATGAGAACGTTCAACAAGTTCAACAACATGATTAACGTGCTGATCTTACGCCGTTTCTAGAGAAAATATCTCCAGAGTGTTGATGGAGTAATCATCAACAACATAAATTCCGACGACATTCACCGGCCACCATTTCTTCTGCCATGGAGCTGACAAATCATTATTAAACTCGACACAAGGAATTTGTTTATTTATTTCCACTGCTAATGTCATAGGAAAACTTCAGTTCAGAATATCGCATAAACGACTGCCTGACATTAAACGACCCTGCTGGTAAATTAAGAGATTCCACTGGATATTTACAATGCAAAGAAAACACCCGTAAACAACAAGAAATCCCTAGATCAAGCTTATTTAACCACATAATTAAAATTCTGCTCTTACTATCTTAAGTTACAACACCAAATGACCCCAAACAAACAATCAATCATCAAATGAGTGAAGAGGCAAAGCAATGAAACTCTCTAGATCACACAGCTGCCATGGCTGCTGCCTCTGCCACTGCTTGTTTTGGAGGTAAGTCATTCGGTGCAGTCGAGATTTGTGGAGCTAGATTCTTTTCTAGGTTTTCCTCTTTATAAGCATCAGCATGAACTCCGAGTGCAGCGCGACCAGAAGGATCAAGATTCTTTGACCATGAGGCGTCCCATTCTACGGCTTTGGCAGTGCTGCATGCTACGCTTGGACCTCCTGGAACTGTCAACCTCGCAGCATTCTATACAAGGAATTTTTTTAAACATTAGTTGTGAGTCATGCGCATAAACTAGATTTTTTAAGGGTTAATTGCAGATGGGGTCCCTGTAGTTTTATTGTTGTGGATAGACCCCCAAGTACAATCACCCAATGGTGGATAGGCCTCCTAAGTGAATTTTTTTTAATATAATTACTCTTGAATCTTCAGGAGGTCTATTAGAAAACAATTTTCTTTCTCTGAGGATGAAAGAGTCGAACAAATTACTCATGGGGTCTATCTACAACAAGAGCAGTGTTTTAAATATCGGTCAATAAACCGATATTATCGGCGATTTATTGGTTCTGGGGGGTCTTCCATTATGATAAGTTTGATTTTAATTTGATTATCATTTTTGGATGTTCATCGACGATAATACGGCGATTAAGTGAGTTAGCGGCCGATATTGTCGGCTCAAAATATCAGAATTATCGGCCCTTGGTTCGGGTTTGGGTTTGCTCTTTGAATGTTTAAGAATTATAAACTATTTGTTGCTTTTGGAACTTGGTTGTTTGGTCATTAGCTTATGTTTGTTTATGAATATTGGCATGGCTCATAACTATTAAATCTCAACTTAGTAAGTTAGTTTATGATCTTGTGATTATACAATGATTATGTTAATGATTCTTCATTCTTTACGTTATCTTGTTATTTGCTTGTATGTTATTCTATTTTTACTAACTATGCGTTCGAATGGTTTCATCATGCAATCAAGAAGCAAGTTTCTACCATTAGTTAGTGATCCTAAACATGATTATTTACATTTTGCTATGTTTATATTTCATTAAGTATGGTTAGATTATATTTTAGGATAGTATAATATGTATATGTGTTATCCGGTAATATCACTCCGATAAAGACTACTTATCCCCGATATCCGCTATCCGATATGAATTTTGACCGTCTGATAAATCTCCGATAGCCAGTATTTAAAACCTAGAACAATAGAACTACAGAGGGTCCATCCACAATTGTGTGATTGTGTGGGGAGTCTATTCGCAATTAACCCTTTCCTAAAATGGAATATATGAATGCTTGAACACCATCTTTGTTCATCAGACTCGTCCAGATGTCACATATTTGGTAATGGAAATTTGGTCAGTGGTTGAATCGTGTTATGTTACGAAATAATTCCAAGTAAAATAAAATCAGCATTGCATAAGATCTAGGATGTACTCGTATTACAAGCAGAGTGCGCAAATGTTGCAAACGACAGCAATGGTGCATTTTGTAAGCATGTAAAATTAGAAACCATGTTGATAATACATAATGTGCAATGGAAGATGGTCACGAGTAAGACACCTCTTGCTCCTGAAACAATGCTATAGTTTAAAGGTAGGGTCAGTAAACTCTAGTGATCTACAGTAAGAATGAGACCAACAAAGTGGTCTGTTGCAACCAAAATACCCGATGCAAAACTCCGCTTTATACCACTTCTTTTACAAGATAAATTCCTGACAACTTGTATCAACTAATAAGAAGACCTCAGCACCATGACAGCAGGCTCAGCAAAAAAGGAAGTAACGATACTATGTCAACCAACTATTCCCATTGTGGATAACTGTTAAGAGTTTTAGTGAACATTACAGTGGGGATTAGTCAAGTAATTTCCTGCTCGCATTATCTCAGAAGTTGAATATCCTTGTTAAACTTGTGTAGCAACATAGGTACTAATTAATGTGAACTTGAGACTCCAAGATTATCACTGGAAAGACACATTTTCTAACAATCAATCCATCGAGTTTATAAAATGGTATGAGGTTGGTTGTTACAAGTCCACTACTTGCAAGTTTATTTCTAGAATACTAGAATTACTGTACTACCTTAGAAGCCAAATTATTGCTTCAAGCATAGTCTGTTACGTACATGTTATATTGGACAAGATACAAATCATAAAAAGATGTCGACAAGGAGATCCGACACAATACGACACATACATAACAGACCATGATTGGTGAAATTGTGCTAGATCTCCCTCTGCCTGACATCCAATCATACGGAAAAGGGGAAAACAAGATCACTATTCACTTTGAAAGCAGTGAAAGAACTTATCACAAGCAACAGTAAAACACACCCTAGTTATAAAAACAGAACAGCTTTTCTCAAGTACATTTTCATTTGGCTTTATGAGCGGTGTAGTAACCTCTCGCCAGCAACCGCAAACACACCCTAGTTATAAAAAGAAATTAGTTTTACTCAAGTCTAGCTCTTTTTTTCTTCTTTCCAATTGGTTTCTGTTTGCAGAATCTGTACTTTTCATTTAGTTTTCTTAAGGGTAGCCAGGGGGATATAAGGATATTCTAATTCTCCTATTATTGAACGTATCACTTATTTATTTCCTGCTATCATATTGAGAAAATAAAGGAGGTGGTTTTCTTGAAACCTACACAAATTACCATAAAATTAGAACTCATGGAACTTAATACGAGCTATGAAGTTCACTTGCAATTTTTCCTAATGTTCATCGTCTAAGCATATCCATGGGGGAAGCACAGCTCCAAATTCAGAAGGCACCATGATCTATCGACTTTGATGACCGGCTATCGACTTTGATGACCGGCTGCTAACCTGGTATCTACTCCTTACACTGGTCCAGAGATCTTAGCAAAAGAAAGTACCCATGAGAGTGGGTTTGCAATAAAACCTAGTTGCAGGTGGTGGATATGGAAATGAAAATTATTAGGTCATTCGGTGTAAGCTAATGTTGATTAAAGAAAAGGTCAAATTTCTCCAAGATTAAGGCACAGTCAAGAAAAGAGAAAATGGTTCCTTCAAAAGCATTTGAAAATTGACAACCCAAAGAGAAAACATGTGGATATTATTGATTTGATTAAATAAAAGATAAAACAGATATTTGTATTTACCTACACCTTACTATTTTGGATAAATTGGTAGCAGTGCAGAATTTTCCGTTCTAGAAGATATTTTTTTCAAAATCAATATAGACAACTTCAGCTCCTTAACACAAGCACAAGAGAAGCAATACTTTAAAACAGGTACAAACGTACATTCTGCAGAAGAAAATAGGTGAAGTATCCAGCAAAAAGTTGTTCAAATTTCATAAGAACAGATGGAAAATTTCTCACCTTTGGATAGAACTTCTCAAATATGGTACGGTAGTAGTATGCCTCCTTTGTCGTAGGAGTATTCTCAGGGTAAACAAAGCTTGCATGCATTAACATGGGATCTGAAACCTGTCAAGTTAACAACAACCAAGATTACTAGTGCAATTGAAGTAGGTATCAAAATAAACTAGTTAGATGTTTCTCATAAAAGATTCGTGAACTATGATAAGGAACAGAAAAAACTATTGTCTTCCTATAACCGAACGAGTTGCAAAGATAGATACATGTTGATTTGCATGGTTCTTCAGGCCATCGATCCAACTATAACCTACTCCATCACTGAATTGTTCCTTCTGCCTGTAAAGGATGTGCTGAGCACAGAACATAGGAAATCAACATTTGATCAGAAATCTCAATTTTTCATGACTATACAAATGCATATAACAATTGAAACCTTTGGTAAATAAGGATTCTTCTCATCATCAAAGGCATTGCGCAGGATCCATTTCTCGATCCGGCGAAGGTCAGGCCTTATCTGAAATTTGTTTGAACAATGCAACATCATCAGCACTGAAAGTATACATTTCATGATAACTTGTGAATTACTAAGAGAAAACAAATCTTCAAGATTCATGAGAAACTATCTCTCATGGGTACTTCTATCGTGAACACAAGTAATATCCATAGGGCATTCCACACCCATACCAGACACCAACATTTCCTTGCCCACTTGTTGGATACATGCATACATTTATTAACGTGTACTCAATTGTATATTACATGTTTTAATTTAAAGCACTAGACATACACTTCTTGGATTATATCCCACACTTCTTATACAATTCTTGAAGCTCGTTGGACATGGCTCGGGTTAGTTTCAGCTACACCCAATTGGGAGCTTTGTGTATCAACTTGAACAATAAAGGCCAATTAGTTAAAAAGACTTTGATATCTGCAGCAAAAGGAAACCTACACATGAAGCCTTAACAAAGAAGTGGGTAAAACCAAGAAAAGCTGCATTGTACATAAAGCTGTATTTCAGAACAGTCCTCAACATGTAAAGGCAACCCAGCCACGCCTTAATTCTCAGAAGTGAGATAGCTAGCATTTTTGTGTGTGTCCATGTGTTTTTATGTGTGCACACACACATGTGTGTGTGTGTGTGTGAATGCAAATCAGTGGCTGCAAGCAGCTATCGCACACATAATAATGTAGATTTCAAGTATTTAACTCCATGTATGTTACTCATCAGAATTGCCAAAATACATATGAAAGATAGATTGTCTTCAGCTCAAACTTAATAATGGGGTAACCACACGGTCCACATCAAATGGGTTTAAAGATGAACAACATAAAAGAAAATTCGGTTTTATCATATACTTCATAAACTTCGTAAATCAATAATCAGTTAAGTGCATATATTGCACCTTGCCTTTCTGAGATTATTTTGATTCTATCCTCTTATATTGCGCTGTAGGCACAGTGTGTGTAGGTCACCTTGCACTCAGGTCATTAAAGATGAACAGTGATGATCAGCTCTTACCATTTTCCATTCGGGATCAATAGCCATTGCTACATTGAGAAAATTTAGTGTGTGTAGGTCACCTTGCACTCAGGTCATTAAAGATGAACAGTGATGATCAGCTCTTACCATTTTCCATTCGGGATCAATAGCCATTGCTACATTGAGAAAATTTTTGTCCAAAAATGGAACACGAGCTTCCAAACCCCATGCTGACGTTGATTTGTTGGCCCTCAAGCAATCATACAGATGAAGAGCTTTGATCTAAAGTGTCATCACATACAAAGGTTAGTAACACATTCTCGATCAGTTTGAAGGAAAAAAAATCACAAACTATCAGTTTTAAGATAGGCATATGTCACATACATTACAAAAGCACCAAAGAGAAATTTAGGAGAAGAATGAAGTCAGATGCAATGGCATACGGCATACGTAGCCTCAGCAGAAAAAATTAGATTGTCAATGAGAAAACTTGTGAACATGAATGTTTTCTTTCAGGCACTCATAGAGGACAGTTATGTAAATTTTTTGAAGTAGTAAGAACTTTTTCTCAATTACTCTAAAATCTGCAGCTTTTACACATACATCATGAAAGATACTTATTGCATTTATGCACTATACACTGCAGACATTGACAAGACGCTAGATTTCATAATTTTTCTTCAAATGCAGGACAACATATTCCAGTCTACAGAAAAAAGAGGAATTATAATCAGAAATTTGCAAAAAGAAAATCATTATTTCAAGTAGATACCTTTCGACAGGTTTCCTGATGAAACTCTTCCTTGTTAGGTGCTTTATGGAAATAAAGATAACCCCCAAAAATCTCATCTGAACCTTCTCCAGAAAGAACCATCTTTACACCCAAGGACTTAATCTTACGTGACATCAGAAACATTGGGGTGCTTGCTCGAACAGTGGTCACATCATATGTTTCTATGTGGTGAATAACTTCTTCAAGTGCGTCAATGCCCTCCTGATAAATGGAACAAGAAAAACATATCAGAAATTGCCACCCTGCGCATGTTATAGCTCTCACCTTGGGTACTTTATGGAATGCAAGTTACCTGCACTGTAAAATGGAACTCGTGATGATAAGTGTGAAGATAATCTGCAACTTCTCTAGCAGCTCTGAGATCAGGGGAACCCTGCATATCAGAACAATTAGCATATTCAGAAAGGGAAGCTCAATGAAAAAGCTAGGAGGAAAAAACAGCTATCTGCATCAATTAATAAGTGTTCCCAACACTACAAGTCACTACTGTCTCTGTATGTATAGTTGCGACGGCAAAGTACATGGTACATAAAAGATCATCAAATTACAGAAGAGAAGCAACTTTTTGAACTCCCACAGTGCATGCACAAGGTTACATGCCAAACAAGAAAGATAATAACCTTCAGACCAATGCAGAATGTATGCAACTGAGATCCCCACTGTCTGGCAACTTCGGCCTCTGAAAGGTACCTTGAAGCAACAGCAGCAACAAGTGATGAGTCAAGGCCACCAGAAAGGAGCACTCCGAATGGCACGTCAGTCATGAGCCTCTTGACCACAGCCTGGATTTTTGAAGGATTAGGAACAAAGCTAAAGTAAGAGAATATTCCAGCATATCAAGTCTTGTAAAATAAAACCAATAACACATCTCCAGGCTTGCAATTTAGTTGCTGAAACAGGGCATACATGAAGTATGTCACTGAAAAGTAATATTTCCTTATGGGAGCTATGACCAAATTGATATAGTGGTAAATGGTCCAAAGAAGGTCAAAATGAGTACAAGGATTGACTAAATTTTGGCAAATTTATTACATATAATTATATAAATGTCTACCAATGATTATGTGCACACTTTTTTCTAATTAAAGCAATAAAATCATGAGACAGAACATATGAAAACACATGAATCTGGATTCCAATAGTCACATGATTTTCACTAAATGGGATATACTAGGAGCAAGAAACATGCCTTTTCAAAGGCATCACGTAAAACTAGAGGATCGTAAGGAGTTGATGGTATATGTTCCGAGAACCATGGTGGATTGTACCACCTCCGTAGTCCGCCTGCAGCAAAACTAATATGGGTGAGGGCTTACAAGAAATTAACTAGATGTATACTTGTAAACAACCACAATGAAAACAGTCTTTTGATCAGAATTTCCGAGAGCATGTGTTTATTTAATATTAGCAGGTACAGTAAGCTAAACCTATAAAGCATACCAGTTTTGCTGGAATATATATGGCCAGGAGGAAATGATATAAATCGTTCACAATCATCACTCAAAGCTTTCATTTCTGATGCAAACCAAATTGACCCTGAAAAGATGAATAAAATGTAGTTAGTAATACCAGTGTAATACATGTATGGTATCAAAAAAAATCTTATGTTAAATTTTCTATGTTAAAGAAGAATCATAAATGTAAAGAAGAAGCTCTTTAAGGGGTTGCCTATGGCGCTGAGTTCCATGAATCCAGAAATCCTTAGATAAGCTGAAAGTTGCAATGAACTCGGCCAGAATGTGTTCCAGGACAAGTTTATTTCAGTTTCCGAAAGATAATAAGCAGTTTGCAAGCGGCATTTACTATGATATCATTCTTTTACTCGGCTAGGGCAATAAAGACTCTAGAGTTTTTCCTATATAAGAGAGCTTTATGGGACAGTCAGTGGGGAAGCCAGGAATTTTTTTGTTGGGGGGTGTGGGGGGGGCAAAAAACTTAATAGTTAAACACGATAATATGTTAAAACTTTGTATTATTGATTAGTATCATACATCACCACATAGCAAAACTTTCAACATCAAATTTCAAATTAGAGTATAACGCTTACAACAACACGGAAAGGATCGGAGGAGGCCAAACGAGAACAAAATAGGGCGCAGGAGGGCGGACCGGGAAGGATTGAGGATGGCCAACAAGTCCGCAGGAGAGTGTTTTTTTGACCATTTTACGCACAGAGAAAGAGAATTTTGTTTTTTGACAAATAGAACTCCTGAGGGTAAACGAATCAACAAACTTCACTCAAGGGGTATATCCGCAGTTGGACTATATCACAAGCCTACATGAGGTCTATCGGCAACAATAAAACTACGTGGGGTCTATTCGCAATTGGTCAAGACTCAAGAGTACAAGCAGGTCTATTGCCTGATTTTTTCCCCCTTCTATGTCATTAAGATCATAAGATGTTACATAAACTTAAGGAAACCTTTTGCTTGAGTGCAGCGGACAATTCCCATCCTACTAATGTATCGATGCTTTACAATGGGAAATCAGAACCAAGAGTAATTCATGGGGGCTTATTCACACAGGACCCATTGTATACCCTAGGAGAGTTGATTCAAGTACAAATAATAAAGGCTCATCCCTCAATGATATAAGGTCTGCTTCTTTTGTTTGTTTGACTCATTTACATCTTAGCCCCTATTGTTCAAGAAATTACAACATGTAACTCCCCCTTTTTCTTTCATTTCCCAAGGTGGGGCCAAGGCCCCAAAGGATCCTAGGTGCCTCCGCCCCTGGGGGCAGTATATCACAAATAGGATCTCTGTTACACTTGCACAGACTGAAAAGGAATTTCTATTCCAGTTCATTGGCCCTGGTAAACAATGACATTTAGTATTTTAGCTACCATTTGGAAACTGTAGAAATATCATAGAACCAAGAAATCTGAGGCTCCCTTTTCTTAATATGACGCACCAAAAAAAAATTAGTGGAGGGGAACTTTAGAAATTTCCCTCCACTAGCATGCAGAATGTCAGGGATTCAATCAAGAACCAAGAAATCTGAGGCTCCCTTTTCTTAATATAACACACCAAAAAAAATTAGCATTACAAGAGTGCCACAGAAATATAATCACTTACCATCAAGACCCCAACCCATGTAAAGCGGAGTAATGCCGATAGCATCACGAGCAGCGATAAAACTTTTGTCACGAGTATCAAGAAGAACAAACGAGAACATTCCGTCCAACATATCCACAAAATCCTCTCCATACTCCTCATACTTATGTAAAAGAGAAGGGCAAAAGAGGGGGGAAAAGATAAGTAATTGCAGTAAACAACAACTTTAGTAAACTTCATGTATGTAGTCTCACTCATTTATAAGCTTAGAAACTATTAAAACGAAGTCATAGACATTCTCATTGTGAAATGCACCTATGGAAACCTAAAAAGAACCTGATAATAAAAACTTGGTAAGTTATAAATGACTCACGAGATGGGCAATCACTTCACAGTCACTGCCAGTATTGAATTTGTGGGACTTAAGCTTCAATCTCAACTCTTCGTGATTGTATATTTCTCCATTAACCTAAAGCAGCAAGCAAAGCCAATTCTCTCATGAGTTGACATAGGCATAAAATAGATGGAGACAACAAAGGTATTCTCACCAAAATCAGGAGACAATAACCAGAATAAGTTAACAAGGATGAAAATAAAAGATCAAAATTTATGCACACAACAAATTGTAGATACAGTCATATATTATCTTTGATTAATTTGTTTAAGACTTACCACCATTATCGATTATACATTTACAAGAGTATAAGTTGCTACTTGGTTATGAAAAGAACAAATGACGATTTAGGCAAGATGTGCAAACCAATCATTTAAGTTAATCAAAGACAATTAATATAAAGGGGTCAATACTAATAGATTCTGTGTTTAGAAAAACATCTATGTTACTAAGAACATTCCATGCTTTATGAACTGGAACATAGGAATTAAGGAAGTGCAAATTAAAAAAATCCCTATAGCTCAAAAATCCTCGAATGGCTACGGCATTATGCTAATATAGAAATGAGTATATTTGTAAAAAGTTAGAGATTGCTTCAATAAGATGAGAGAATCAATTAACATGCTCTGGACAAAGTAAGACCAAACAATACACTAAGAACTAATACTATAAGAGTTTAATGTTGTGCAGCAAAGACTCATGATTTTGTTAGTACCTTCACCTATGTTATTGACAAGATAGTCCAATTTAGAACATAGGAGTGAAGAATAAGATAAGGTTCTTAAAGGAAAATTTTTCTTTTGAGAACCTAAAAGGAAGCTCGAAGGCAGACCTGCAGTCCAGACAATGTTTCACGAAATTACAGTTGGTTAGAACCAAAAAATTAAAAAATATCAAAGTTCTTATACTAAGATCCAGCCTTTTCAGTCCTTGAGTAATGAAGGGTCATGAAGCATTGATCCTGAGGCATAAAGAACAGATCTAAAGAGCATCAGGTTAAAAAGCATAGTCAGTGTCACTCACATATGAATAGAATTGATTGCATAATTACGTGTGTGTGTGTGTGTGTGCATGTGTTGGTGTGTGTCTGTCTCTGCTTAATACAAAATATTGATATGCTAAATTTTGATTTATAAATAGTCTTATTATTTTGTAAAAGGAACAGATTTTGCTTCTTCAACTTTCTGGAAGGGAGCTGGACATATATCAACTTATAGTTTCATAGAAGTTAACATTCCAATTGTCTTTTTCCCATAAAAAGTATAAGGCTTGATGTATAAATAAACGTATAGAAATATTTCAAACATGCAGTAGTCAATAAAGACTTTGAGCCATCGAGAAGTGTAGGATGTGTATTTGAGAAGTGTCGGACAAATGTTCTAAATTTAAATATACATTAGACAATTGAGGGCGTGATCGAGAGGCAATTGACATGTATCTGAGGAGTGGCTGAGGAAGCATTGGTGTTCAACATGGTGTCTGCATGATTGATATGGGTACAAATTCATAATCATTGGCGGAGGCAGGGGATCAAGAGAGGGCACACCCTCCTGCTGCCACCCCCACCCCGCCTGCCCTCCACCTCCTAGTTACCATAGGTGCATCGATTTTGCACCTTGTCTGTGGTGAAAAATCACATGGAAGCCTGTAAGCAAATATTATGGGGATCACATAGTTGAAAATATACAGTAAGGACCACATGCAGAGTTCCAACTCTTATTGGATTCTTTCATATATAATTTATAGGCTTAATTGCACTTAAAACCCCAACAGTTTCCCTACTTGGCACTTATGTATCCTCAATTGTTTTTGACACCATTTATATACCCTAAAAATTTTTAAATTAACCACAAATACATCAGTTATGCAAATTATTTAAATTAATTTCTCCCCAAAAAATCTTATGTGACACATGCTAATTTTAGAACATTTTAACTCTTAATTTTTAATAAATTTACTGTTAAACCTATCAAAATCCTATTTAAAACGGAATTAGGGTTTGTCTGAAGTAGAAGTATTGTTGCTTTAACAGTAAATTTAACTAAAATAAGAGGTTAAAAAGTTCTAAAATTAGCATGTGAATTCGCATGAGAATTGTAGGGGAAAATTCTCGCATTTGCATAACTGAGGTAGTTGAGTGCAAATTTTAAAAACTTTAGGAATATAAGTGCCACAAAAACATGTGAGGGTATACAAGTGTACAATAGAGAAGCTATAGGGTATTTAAGTGCAACTAAGCCTTATTTATATCAAAAGATTTGTGGCCAGTCCCAAGAATAGGTCTATGCGAAAACAAACAGGGAGTTTGGTGCAGCGAAAGACAGAGGGATGTTTTTTATACTATAATTAATGATGCAATTATAGAAAAATATTAAAAAATGATAAATTCTCGAGGTAGGTTGTAACTTGTAAATGTCATTTAATGTTATTGTTTATAGGAATGCAAGTTAGTTTTTTAAACAATGATGAGTGTTGTTAAATGTTAAGCAACTTAAATTAAGAGCATTTATCAGAAGACATCCTCAGCGACCTATAAATTCAAGTAGACTCATGTTCTCAGCAAGTTTCTTAATTACAGACATTCCAAAGACAGCTAATTCTATGTCTATCTTATAAAAAAGTTCCCATCAATTTAATAGGTATCCTATAATGTATTTAGTGCCTATGAAGCTCTAGAAGCTCCCCGGGTAATTTTACCCTAAGTCTTCATATCATCTCTAGATCTTGATCTCGTTTTCACGTTTTATTAACATATAGTTTGTGTTGGGATCATGATCTCATTTTCACATTTTATTAGCATATGTATTTAGTTATAATAAATTTGTTGGCTTATATATTCCATTATGCTTCCCTCTTCACTCGATTTGCATATTGCATTGCATCTTGTGCACATGCATCTAAAGGGACTGCTTGCCCCGCATACTTGTAAGCGGTACGTCAACTGTTCGACTCATTTAAGGTTAGAATCTCCTTTTCTGAATGTCGACTATAGCTTCATTATTCCTCTGTAAGTCGGCTAAGGTGGGTTTAGTGTCCTAATAATTTATATCTTGCTTCGAACTGGGACCGATTAGAGTAGATCAGATTTCCTAAACCTAGTCAAGGTGGGAATGCTTGCTTGATTAAAAAGAAACTCCCCCACTCCGACGCTCATCACGAGTCTGAAAGAGAAAATGAAAGAATAGATAATCGTATGAGTGTTACCTCATTTTTGGGAACCACTTTGTGTATCGAAGGAAATGGGTTCGCAAATGTACCGAAAATCGGGTCATGGGAACTGCAAATTTTTTTTTAAAAGCCCGCAATTGACTCGCACGTAATCAATGCGAGACAACGCGGGACTACGTGAACCCTAACGACAAATCATGAATCTGATGAACCAACATGCTCATCTGTGCATAGAGAGCGCACAATTCAAGTATCATTAGCTCTAAACCATAGCACCTCAAATCTCAAAAAATGATGAACAAGTCAATTGCTCAACGTTCTGCAGGAACAAACAGACCCCAGCCGCATCAACACAAAAGCAACAGCAAGACACAAGCACTTCCAGCAAATCTTTATCACTGACCGTGACGACGATCGTCTTGTCCTCATTGAAGAGGGGCTGGTCACCAGAAGCAGGGTCCATGATAGCAAGCCGCTGGTGCGCAAGATAGCAGTCGCCATGGCAATGCAGCCCGCTCCAGTCAGGACCTCGATGCCTCAACCTACTCACTCAAACAAAGCACAAAACGTTTTAGCTGCCGATATCTAAAATAAAATAAAATCTCAAACAAAGGCGATGGTATTTTAAAGAACTGCGAGACCTCCGAGAGAGCTCGATGATGCGGTATCGCTTGGCCAGCGACGTGTCGACGCATCCGAGGACTGCGAGGATCCCGCACATGTCTGCGGGAAAGAGGAGAGAGAGAGAAGCTTTCCCTTTCTTCGTCTCGGGTGAACTCCGATGAAATCGAAATGGAGCTTTTCTCTCTCTTCTCCGACTACTTTTTTTCGTGGCGGCTGCGGCCAGTTAGGGCTGAGAGGGATGGGCTCTAGCGGGTCGAGTTCGAAATTGAACCCGTCTAAATCCTACGGCGGTCGAACCCCTGACATTTGACAGAAGATACTATCACTTCTTCCCATTTAAATTGTTGTTACAGAAGAAAAGTTAACAAATATCAAGCCAAATTTAATTGACCAGATAACTATATCTCATTTGATTTATTCACATCTTACTGCACTAACCAATTCCTTTTTTTGTAAACCAGTATCTAATAGAAAACAACAACTTTTCCATGTTAAAAACTGAAAACGCTGACCTATTCACAAAAATGAAACAAATTTCATTCATTCATATTCATTCATGTAAATTAGGAAACACATAAAAAGCAAGATGAAGAAATAGCTAAAATTTCACAACGAAACTAAACCAGATTTCTAGGAGATGAGATAGATCAACCAAATTTAATGAATCTAGCATGATATTAAGCATAAATAATACCAAAAAATAGGGAAATAATAGATTAACAAATTTTCATGCTTTTGATATCCAATTATTCATCAACTATTCAACGAAAGGGAATATCATGAAGAAATTATACCTGTAATTGCCGAAATCCAACAAATCAAGCAAAATCCGACGAAATCCCTCAAGGAAGGCAGTGAATCACAAATTAATATGGACATGCAGACTCAAAAAGTACACAAATTAATTGCAAAAGGGTTTTTTTACCTTTCCAGTGAGAAAAATCAAAGAATCACGGCAGATCTAAACTAAAAATCAAAGAATCATGGAGAAATTACACCTGTAATTGCCGCAATCCAACAAATGAAGCAAAATCCGACGAAATACCTCAAGGAAAGCAGTGAATCACAAATTAATATGGACACGAGGACTCAAAAAGTACACCAACTAATTGCAAAAGGGTTTTTTTACCTTTCCATTGAGAAAAATCAAAGAATCACGGCATATCTAAACTAAAAAACAAAGAATCATGGAGAGATTATACCTGTAATTGCCGAAATCCAACAAATCAAGCAAAATCCCACGAAATCCCTCAAGGAAGGCAGTGAATCACAAATTAATATGGGCATGCAGACTTAAAAAGTACAAAAAATAATTGTAAAAGGGTTTTTTTACCTTTCCAGTGAGAAAAATCAAAGAATCACGGGAGAGAAACAGAGATCGATGGAAGTGGGTGTCGTCGCAGGGAGGGACGACGGCGTCGTCGGAGAGGGGGGAGAACGTCGTCGCGGGGAGGCAGGAGGGCGTCGTCGGAGCGGGACGAGGACGAGGGAGTCGTCGGGGCGGACGAGGGCATCGTCGGTGCGGGAGGAGGGCGTCGTCGCGGCTAGGAGAAGCACATGTCGTTGATGAGGACTTGAGTTGGGGAGTTCGGCTGAAAATGGCCAGATCTAGGGTTCATGAGATGTCAGAATAATATTTATACTAGTGTGTGCCCCGTGCAAAGCACGGGTTTTTTTATTTTGCTACAGTGTTCCCGCTCCTTTTTAATTCTCCTGTTTGAATTTTCTGGGGGTGCTACAGTAACTCGCCTGCTACAGTACCATTTTCGAGCTGCTACAGTAACCGATCTGCTACAGTACCGGTGTAATTTATTTTCTGCTACAGTAATAATGCTACAGTAAATATACTGTAGCATTTGCTGTTTGATGAACAGTGGCTCTTTGTTTCTCCCTTTTGTATAAAAGAATAGATGTGGTCATGAGATGTTCGGAAAAAATCTCAACCGTTGATTGATGATCCAAAGGATATGTGAATCCCTAGCTCACTTAATAATGTATATTTATATATAGGTAATGTATATTTATATATGAGTAGAAGTTGTAATGAAATTTTTTTGGAAAATTGCAACAGAATTTCAACTTAAAAAAGAATTTGTAAATATAAAGACTTACTTTCTTTTGTAGAACAACAAGAAAAATGAAAAATGAAGAAATAGATAATAGAAAGACCAATTTAAGCTACTTTACTTTTCCAAAATAACACTCCCTCGAGATACAAAATAAATTAACCTCTGGAATAGCAATTGGTTGCAACATTTTGCCTTTGACAAAACTTTGAAAAGAGATATGTAACTAATTTAGTAATATATTAAATTGGTGATTCTTAATCTAGGAAATTTAGAGTTGTCATTATATATTCTTTAGATCAATAATGTATAAGCATCAGATGACAATATTTTGGGTAACATATTTTTCTATATGATTTATGATTTTTAATTTTAACTGTATAATAATCAAATCAAATATATTAAAAATTAAAGAGACGTAAATTTAAAATACAATGATAAAAAAATTAGTCACCGTGCTTGGCACGGGGTGCATACTAGTTTGAGGGAATAATGAGATAATTTTAGGATTGTATTTCATAGCAATGATATTATATTTTTATGTTATTGGTGTTTTGGAATAATAGTGAGACAATTTTATCACTTGGGATAAAATTACCTCGCTCATTTATAAAAAAATTATCTCAATAGTAAAAATTTACCACATCCTTCGTATTGGAACAGTTTTGTTCCACTTTGAAGACAATTAGGATAATTTTTAAACCTTTTTGTATTATTTAAACTAATACATGCTAATTATATTATAAATATATTACATGATATATAAAATATAAAGTAATAATATATTTAATATATTATATTATATTATCATGTAATAAAATAAAATATTATTATAGTTTAGCTTATATGTATAATTTATTTTATGATATTTATTATATATTATTATGCAATATCACATACTATATTATATAATAGTACAACATATTTATTATAATATTATATAATATTTTAATATCATATATTATTATATAATATATAATATTAATTATAGTTGATATTTTATTGTAACAATTATATTATAGTGTATTATATTAAACCAATATAACAATATACTATAATGTTATATGATATTTTATTGTAACAATTATATTATAGTGTATTATATTAAACCAATATAATAATATACTATAATATAGTATAACATATTAAAATTAATAAATATGTTAGTATATTACAGTTAATTATAAAATATAATATAGAATAAATCATGTTATGTTATCATATTATAGTATATTATATTAATATAATAAATTTATTATTATACTATAATATAATACATTTTAGATATTTTTTATATATCATAGTAATTATCATATAATTTTATACTATATTTTAATTACAATATAGTATTTTAAATAATATTATATTGAATAAAAAATATATATTATTATAATTACCATGTAATATATATATTATATTTTAATTATAATTTAATATTTTAAAAAATATTACATTGTATAAAGTAAAATATTATAATATTTTATACACTACATTATATCCTATGATACTATATTATAATATATTAAATTAAATAATATAATTAAAGTATTATATTAAATATATTGTTCATATATTATATCAATTATTATATAATGTAGAATACTAATATAATGTAATATAATATAATAATTAATAATATTAATTAGTAATTATAGTATAACATATTATATTTTTGTATAAATAAAATAATTTTATTATTAAATATTATATTATTAAAATATTATATTAAATAAATTGATCTTATATTATATTAATTATTATATAGTATAGCATGCTAATATAATACTTAATAATATTAATTAGTAATTATAGTACAACATATTATATTTTAATTTAAAGTAAAATAATGTTTATATTAAAATAATATACTAAATAATATACTAAACCAATTGGATAAGTTAATTTAGAAGTAATTAATAGATAAAATTATATTTTAATAAGATGTTACATCATCAATTATCCCACATGAATTGCCAAATCAAATGCTCAATTTATCCCATTTTACCCCACTCAAAATATCCCAAATGGATAAAATTGTTCCATTGGAACAATTTTCCCACTTGACCCCAATTTGTCTCAGCTAATAACCCAAACCCCCCCCCCCCAGGGGACATTTGTTTTCTATCCTCCTACTAGAGAGTATTGTAATTCTCGGTACTAAGACTGTGTTGTCCTGAGACTATCTAGTCTAACACAAAGTTTAATTTCACATGAAATAATATTCCATCCAACTTTAACTTCAAATAATCTAAATTAGTGATTGTTATTAGGTGCATTATAACTCTTCAGACTAATATTATAACCATGATGACTTTTCCGCCCAAGTCAATTAATATTGTATTGATACATGTGTGGCAAAACTTTTCAAACTTGAGCATGATCTTGTCGGAAGAATAGACACGTTATCCTGTACATGTTATATTACAATAAAACAACGATGCATAGCTAACGCATATCATAATTTTTATGATTTGTAGTCGTTTTTATTTTCGCTTAAAATTGATTATAATGTTTCAGTAAATAGTCAACTTATGTGATTAATGATAATAATTTCCCTGTTATTGTTGGATCGTGAAAAGAATACAGATCCTTTAGAAAGCATTACAATTGTTTATTAGTTTTATCCACTACCAGCAATTAAGTAGTGTTATTTTCTCTTAAAAGATGACACTTCTATATTTAGTGAATAAAATACAAGTAATTAGAATTCCATTACATATGATACTTTTTCTTAATAATCATATCATACTTCCTTTAAAAGTACGAGTTCAGGAAAGCTTTTCATGGTCAATATTACCCTTGACTCCTTTAAATATTTTATTTTAATTTTAATGTAACCTAATCATAATTATATACTGTCCTAATCCCATGTGAACTACCTACAGCTTAATAATTTAAAAAAATAAGCTTAATAAAATACATGAAACAGGTCCATGGTATAGTTTGTTAAGGTAAATAGCTAATATGCTATAATATATGAAGTATTACAAAAAACCCTAAATGTTTTAAAAAATTGCGCAAAATACCCTTAAAAATTAAAATTACACAAAACATCCTAACGTTTCAAAACTAAAACAACAAACATGAAATTCAGAAAATAACAGCAACCTGTAAATAATTTAAAATTTATAATTAACACCTTCAATGTTTCAAAAACTGATAATTGCATTTTTATTACATTTTTTATATCTTCATTATCTATTTTGTTTTAAAAAATGCACTAATAAACATGTTTTATCTTAATTTGTAAGTTAATGAAGAATTAATTAATAAGAGCTCCAAAAGAACTCAATTTTCCTAATTTTTGACCTTTTATTGAAGCCCGGGATCAAGCTAAGTAATCTACAAAGGCCGAAGAAACAAGGATCAAATATAAAAAGAAATCAAGTGAAAATCATGTTCAAGATATTAGCCACAAAGACGGCGATATCTCAATCCGGAAGGAGAAATTTAACATATAATATAATCGCTTATAACGACGAGACGGAGGTAACTGTATTTTTAGAATTTTTAAATTCCAATCGATCAGCCAACCGGTCGGCCGACTGGTTGGTCAATCGATTGGCCGATCAATTGATCTGTAACAAACCCGTTTTATGGCTAAGATTTGATTCTTGAAGCCCAAGTAAAATTCAATGGTTCTCATTCATTGCTGTAGGCTATAAATAATGGTAGAGGGTGAGGGGTTTGAGTGTGAAAGTTTTTATAAAAACTCCATTTAGGACGCAGGGTTACTCTTAATTGAGAAGACCTTACAAAAATTATAACTTTATTACAATTAACAAAATAATTTGTTCACCTCTTCATATTTTTATTTTCTTCTTTTTGTTTGATGATGAAGATGAAGATAAGATGAAGATCAAGATCAAGATGAATATTTGCCTTTATCAAGAGGCTAGAACCCTCTTGGAATGTAAATTTTGTCTTTATCTTTATATTTTTCTTGTAATATATTTTTTATTTTTTTCTTTAGATATTCAAGGGCTAGAGCCCTCTTGAATTAGATTTATTTTCATGCCTTATAGAGTAGATTTACTTTTCTATATCTTTATTTTCTTACACTATTTTGTAGTATAGATTTATTTTCTTGCATAGTTTAGATTTTATTTTCTTGCACTATTTGCCAAGAGGCTAGAACCCTCTTGAAAATTAGTTTTTTATTTTTTTCATTATTTTACTTCCCCTTTTGGTTTTTTATTTTAATTTTCTAAGACGTGGAACTAATTCTTGTAGGAATTTTAGAATTACATGAAACTAGTCTAATTTCTTTTATGAATTGTGAGTTACTCTCTTGCATTTAAAATGATCATGTTTAGGATAGTCAACTAGAGAACTAATTGGTAGAAGGAATTCTAGAAATACTATATAGTTATTGTTCTTTTCATGAATGTTAATTTTGTTTAGATGATAATTTGATAGGTTATGCTTTCCTTAAGTGGTTTGATAGTCTTGTTGGGTCTCATGTTTATGAGCCTACTATCTAATCTAGTTTTGATGATTAACAAATAATTCCTAACATCGTTTGTTGAGTGTTTATATTTACTTGTTAGGAATCCTACACAAAGATTCTTGTTGAAGGTTGGTTAGAATTGAGCTTAACGATGACATTCAAAGGAGATTGGCGGATATCAGAATGAAGCTACGTGCAATTCAAATCAAGATCCAATATCGCTTCATCCGCAACCAAGTCGAGCCTAATTAAAGATCTCTTAGCTTGGGTATATTGTTTCTAGTTTAGATATTATTTTTTTGTGTGTTTATACTTAAATCTCAAATATTACACACATACACGTTTTCGGTTTATCGCTTTCAAGTTAAATTAAATAAATATGAAATAAAAAGTTACATTTAAAATATACATGCTAGTTTCATATTTATCATATTTATTTAGAAAATAATATATTTATGTATTAAAGACTTGTTTATACTGTTTTATATATTTCCTCAAGTCTATTAATCAATTAAAAAGTGTTTCAAAACTTGTTTGGAAGAATTTTATCAAAAAAAGTTTTGACAATTTCGTGTTCTTGAACAGTTTACAAAATAAATGAATTTTCACAAATAAGAAATGTAATTTGAGAAAATATTTTTCTAACATGTTATATTACATGTTTACAAACATTTACCAATTCTATTACTTTTTAGAGTTGATTTACTATGTCAAAATGATTTTACAAAATCAAGTGTTTCAGTAGTTTTTAAAATATAGAATATGTGTCTTAAAATAATTATTTCTCACAAATGTGTGATGCCCCTGGGTTCACATAAGGTTGCAGTCTAAGGTAAAACCAGAGATATCAAACCTGTCATTCACCCATGTAGGCTGTCTGAAAATCAAATAGATAGTTGATTCCCCATCAAACACCGATGATGGAGGTTACAATCTGACGACTTCCAGAAGGCTACAATTTGAAGACTTTCACGTAGATCGCTGAAGGTTACAATCTGACGATCTTCACGACAACTGATGAAAGCTCTAATCAACAGCCTTCACAATCAACATCAGGAGTTATAATTTGATGACTCTCACATATCAAAGAGCTAAAGATTACAAAACGACGATCTTTGCAACGCTCTGACAGAAACAACTACAAATCGACGGTCTCTTCAAACCAAGACGTGGAAGTCCTCCCCGCGTATCAGCATCAAGACGCACCGCGTTCATAGCCACGAATGTAGCTCAAATGCAGCCTCCGAAAGCTGCAAATGCAGCCTCCATCCGCTGCCAAATGCAGCCTCCATCCGCTGCCAAATGCAGCCTCCATCCGCTGCCAAACGCAGCTTCCAAAAGCTGCAAACGCAGCTTAGATCCGGCTGCCAACACAGCTTATATTCGGCCGCCAACGTAGCTCCAAAAGCTACAAACACAGCTCAGATCCGGCTGCCAACGCAGCTCATATTCGATCGCTAACGCAGCTTTCATCCGCTGCCAAACGCAGCTTCTAATAAATTACCAACGCAACTTCCAGACACTGCGTCCAAATTTCTAGATACTGCGTTCGAACGCAAAATTCATGCCAGAATGCGGGTTTTGCGTTTGACTCGTTCAAACACGAGCTGAACGGTTTCAAAATTGTTTCCCATGATATGAGGGGATCATAACTCCACTCAGGAGTGATTTAAGGGGCGGTTACATCCCATTATCCCCATTTATGAGCGAATTAAGGGGACGGTTATACCCCTTAATCCCCTATAAATAACTAAGAAAACAGCTTAGTTCGGATCTGGCTTTTGGGAGGCTGGCTTTTGGATCCTTCTCCTTGGCAGAAAAGAAGAGATCTTTGGCTTGTCTAACCAATTACGGTTAAGATCAAACAAACTCGTTCAGAGTTCAAAAACTTGCTTTGCAAGTTCTCCACAACGTCAAATCGTGAGGAGAATACCATGTTCCAGTGAATCAAGACGTTTGGATCGTCAACGGAGAGCAAACTCGACGTGAGCATTCGAGGGAGGCACTCCATCGCCACCGTGAAGAACCCAGAATTAAACAAAGGGGAGAATCCAGATCATTCTCCTTTCTTTTGTAATCAGGAAATCCAATTGTAATCGAGATTAAAGGAATACAAATCAATTTTCTTTCGTTTCTTTTACTACAAATTTTTCCATCAAACAAAAGATGGCGACTCCGCTGGGGACTAGCTTCTCTGACGAAGAAGTGGTCGTGCAATCCGACGTTCATCTCATCGGAACAACTGTCGAAACTCTTATTGTTGAGTTTGATCAAGCCAAGTTTGAGGAGACCCTCTCATCCGGATCCTTCAGCTCCAGGGCTATGCGCAAGATCCGCAAAGTATTCAAGGAGACTAAAGCTCCAATGGTGGCCAACTCGTTGAAGGACTGTCTCCCTTGGGGGTTGCACTATTCATACCGTCCCCTCTCTGAAGGAGAGGACTTAGCTTCGGCACAACTCCAAAATAGTCAATCCTCCAATCAACGCGAGCTCCGTGTTTTTGAGTCTCAACGCAAGCTCTGCATAAGCCAAGCTAAACGCATCCCTCAGGACTGCGTTTCACCAACTAAACCTGGAGCTCAGGCATGCGTTCGGGTAACAAAATCCAATACAGGACCCAGTGTATACCGTGGAGCTTCGAGGCGCTGTCCCAAACCCCACCGGGGGTAATCCATCCACCCCGGACCCCCCGGCCAGGGGCGCACCGCCCCCTGGACCCCCGGCTCGCTGACCGGGCAGCGAGACCCCCGAATACTCTGCGTAGCGTGATTAAATTGAGGGGCGGTATAAGAAGTTCATGGATCCAAGGCATCTCAACCATATTCATGTTCACCAAGAGCCAGTCCTGTCCAATCATAGAGTGGGGGTTCCCATTCAAACCTCACGAGCAGTGAGTAATTCTCCTCGAATCTTCACAACAGATTTGAGAGAGTTCATATCGAAAGAAAGACCGATGCAACAAGACATTCATTCATTCCAATGTGAACGATTGATTCATATGGTCCTCTCAGGATGTCAATACTGCTCATATGCGGCCAAACTGTTGGTGTTCGACCAATTTATGAATATTGCTTTGCCCAACCAACGGTGACGTTCTCACATGAAGAAGTCTTCAGAGACCGAATATCCCAGGATCACTATCAATGTGATTGGTAGAGGGAAAGCCTCAGGTCCTAGTTCTGATGATTCTGAGACAAGTTGTTTACCGACCGTCAGAGAAATCGCTAACGAGTTTGAAGGAGTCTACCAACGCACTCGGACGCGAACAGGAGCCATTCCCCCTGTCAACTATCGGAGGTTAGCCAGAGGAACCAATTCTGATGATGAACACTCAACCATTGCAGAGTCCCAATCATCAAGCTATTTTGTTGAACATGAGAGCTCCGCTTATATGACGGGAAACCATGAAGATCTCGCGAAGAGACTTGATGAGCAAGAGGTCATGCTCAAATCTCAGCAGGAGGCCATCAATGAACTTCTGGCCCTGTTGACTCAACTCGTCGCAGACAAGGCCAAATCTAGGCAAGAATCTTCGCGAAGGGAAAGAACGTCTTCATCCCGACCTCACACAAGCAAAGGGAAGGGGGAAATGGTTGATGACACGTCTTCTGACCAAGAAGCCCATAACCTAGAATCTTCCTCTGATGAAGGAAGAAAAGTTGAGAATGAGCAGAATTCTCAGTCGGCTAAAATGGAAGAATTGGAAGCCTGTCTTAATGTCATCGCTAACAGAAGCGAGCTCCAAGACGAGGGAGTTGTCAGGCCCAATCCTGCCGAATGGGATGCGGCTCCTTATCCTCCAAAATTCGAGGTCCCGACGCTATAAACTTTTGATGGCACGGGATCACCGAACCAACATATCTATCATTTTAAGTCACAGACTGGGAATGTGATATCAAACGACGCCATACTGGCTCGATTGTTCATTGGCACCCTCAAGGGAGTTGCCTTTGAATGGTTCAGAAAACTGCCCACAGGATGTATCCAAAAGTGGGCAGATCTAGAGAGACTCTTCCTATCAAGATTCTTTGAAGATGATACAGAAGTCTCCATCCATACTCTTCTCGCCACTAAGCAAAAGAAGAGGGAGTCCGTCAAAGCCTTCGTCAAGAGGTTCCGAACCATGGCTCTCCGGTGTTCGTCAAGTATGACACAGTCTACCTTAGTAGAGACCTGTCGACACAACTTGCAGACCGACCTCCTAGCCCGAATAGGAGTTGCAGAATATCATTCCTAGAGACAACTAATCTCTCAAGGCGAACAGGCTCAAAAGATCATTGCCAGGATCAAAGCTGAAGAACAAAGTAGGCTGGATCAGCCTGAGCAATCGGACCAAGCCCAATCTTCTCCTGAGTAATCGGACCAAGCCTAATCTTCTCAGTCAGAAGGGGAAGATACTACGACTATTGAAGCTAATCCTCTTCAGTAAGATGGTAGGTCCAACAACTATCAGGTTAACAATTATCTCTGATAGTCAAACTCGTTTGACAGTGGCCCACCAGGCAATGTGTCATGTCTACCCTTTTTCCCCATTGCACTAGTTCAAGACTGGGGGTTGGTTCATTTGTAGTTCATTGGATTATGAGTAATAAATTTCTAAGTTTTCATGTTTAATAGAATACCTCTGTCAACCACGAAGTCTGCCAAAACTATCACGTTAACATCTACCTCTGATAGTCCACCAACTTGTCAATCCCCTTTAATAGGATGACAGGTCCACAAAACTATCACGTTAATGATTACTTCTGATAGTCCATCAATCTATCAATCCTTTTCAATAGGATGGCGGGTCCAAAAAAACTATCACGTTAATGATCACCTCTGATAGTCCATTCCTTCCAAATTCTCCTGCCAATCCTCTTTAATAGGATGACAGGTCCACAAAACTATCACGTGAATATTTACCTCTGATAGTCCATCAACTTGCCAATCCTCTTCAAGTAGGATGGCGGGTTCATAAAAACTATCACGTTAACCGTTACCTCTGATAATCAAACTCATCAGATAATAGCCTACCTGGTGATGTGCCTCTATTCCGACTTCATGGATAGTGCCTCACTAGGCGATGTGCCTTGTCTACCTCTTCTTATTCCCCTGCTAAGTTTTAATCAAGACTGAGGGTTGGTTACTTAGAATCCATTGGATTAAGAGTAACGAATCTTTCACATCGTTAAGTTAACATTATACTTCTGACGATCATCACCCCCACAGAGTATGACACTAATCACAATGGCTCAAATCACAATCTTCCCCAGCAAGACACTAAGTCTTCAAAATCTTATCCAAATCACAAATATCAAAACTCATCGCTTCTGGTGATAAAACTCACTTAGCAATTCTCCCCAGCGAGACGCTAATTCCCAAAAATCTTGTGCAAGTCACAAGAACACAAATTCCTGTCATGTTAATATCACACCTCTGATAAAATCAACTTATCGACTCTCCTCAATAGAGCGATAGGTCCTCAACGTTGGTCCGATCACAACACCTCTAACTTATCGACTCTCGTCAATAGAGCGATAGGTCCTCAAAGTTACTCCGATCGCAACACTTCCAACTTATCGACTTCCCTCAATAGAGCGATAAGTCCTAAAAGTTGCCCTGATCGCAACATCTTCCTGTCACGTTAATATCACACCTCTGACAAAATCTACTTATCAATCCTCGTCAATAGGATGATAAGTCCACAAAGTTGCTCCAATCGTAACACATTCTCTTGTCATGTTAACACCATACCTCTGACAAATCTACTTATCAATCCTCGTCAATAGGGTGATAAGTCCACATAGTTGCTCCGATCGCAACATTCTCTTGTCATGTTAACATCATACCTCTGACAAATCCACTTATCAATCCTCGTTAATAGGGTGATAAGTCCACATAGTTGCTCCGATCGCAACATTCTCTTGTCACGTTAACATCATACCTCTGACAATCCACTTATCAATCCTCGTCAATAGAATGATAAGTCCACAAAGTTGCCCTGATCGTAACATCTTCCTGTCACGTTAATATCACACCTCTGACAAAATCTACTTATCAATCTTTGTCAATAGGATGATAAGTCCACAAAGTTGCTCCGATCGCAACACATTCTCTTATCATGTTAACACCACACCTCTGATAAAATCCACTTTTCAATCTTCGTCAATAGGATGATAAGTCCACAAAGTTGCTCCGATCGCAACACATTCTCTTGTCATGTTAATACCATACCTCTGACAAAATTCACTTATCAATCCTCTTCAATAGGATGATAAGTCCACAAAGTTGCTCCGATCGTAACAAATTCCCGTCAAGTCAACATCATACCTCTGACAACCAAATCAACTTATCGACTCTCTTCAATAGAGCGATAGGTCCATAGAATACTGTTAGGTTAACATCACACCTCTAACAGTCAAATCCCCCTAATGAACTTGTTAATCTTTTTTCAACAAGAATAGCAAGTTTTCATTATAAAATCCCCAGCGGATTAAATATTTTCTGGAATTATCCTAGGGATAGTGAAGAAAATTTCTGAATTTCACTCTAAGTGAAAATTCATGCCAAGTTAATATTACACCTATGGCGCTTCCAACTTTTTTTTCAGTGTTTCAAATAACACAGGAAGAAACAGCGACGAAGCCTACGTATTCAAAATCATAGCATCAAGTCTAAGAGGGTTCATTCTCTTAGCACAACGTTACATGTGGAACGGACTTAGACAATCTACATGCTAGCCCGACTCAAACGGTAGTCGGTAAAGGCTTATCAAATCCGTTGATGGCTGAGGGTTTGCCAAAAATCCTATGCATGTTTGCAGGCCTATCAGCTTAATGGATGTGAGCCGAGACTTAAAACAGATGAGCCAAAGATAAGTCTCAAAGACTTAGTCAAAAATGCATGGAAGTCACTTCCATGTCTTAAGTCAAAACGTTGAGGTCAGACCCGCGATGTAAAAACTGAACGCCGAGGTCACACCCGTGTTCCAAATTCAACATGCAAGGATGAGACCCGCATCTCAAGTTTAAAATACAGGGTCCACCCCCACATTCCAGAAGCAGGATTATGACGCATACCTTCACACAGGTCCTACGTGGCAAATCCTTTAAACGAAGATGCCATTGAAGCAAGTGCAGAGAACAAATCCTTTACCACAAGGAATCAACAGCTCCAAGATCAGAGTTTAGATCCAAAGTATTCGAAAATTCGTCCCAGTCAACTACGAACTTTCGAAAACTTTGGAGGGGGTTCTGTAGGCTGTCTAAAAATCACAATAGATAGCTGATTCCCCATCAAACACCGATGATGGAGGTTATAATCTGACGACTTCCAGAAGGCTACAATTTAAAGACTTTCACGTAGATCGCTGAAGGTTACAATCTGACGATCTTTACGACAACTGATGAAAGCTCTAATCAACAGCCTTCACAATCAACATCAGGAGTTATAATTTGACGACTCTTATATATCAAAGAGCTAAAGATTACAAAACAACGATCTTTGCAACGCTCTGACAGAAACAACTACAAATCGACGGTCTCTTCAAACCAAGACGTGGAAGTCCTCCCCGCGTATCAGCATCAAGACGCACTGCGTTCATAGCCACGAATGCAGCTCAAATGCAGCCTTCGAAAGCTACAAACGCAGCCTCCATCCGCTGCCAAACGTAGCCTCCATCCGCTGCCAAACGCAGCTTCCAAAAGCTGCAAATGCAGCTTAGATCCGGCTGCCAACGCAGCTCATATTCGGCCGCCAACGCAGCTCCAAAAGCTACAAACACAGCTCAGATCCGGCTGCCAACGCAGCTCATGTTCGATCGCAAACGTAACTCCAAAAGTTGCCAACGCAGCTTTCATCCGCTGCCAAACGCAGCTTCCAATAAATTACCAACGCAGCTTCCAGCCGATGCGTCCGAGTTTTCAGACACTGCGTCCAAATTTCCAGATACTACGTTCGAACGCAGAATTCATGCCAGAATGCGGGTTTTGCGTTTGACTCGTTCAAACACGAGCTGAACGGTTTCAAAATTGTTTCCCACGATATGAGGGGATCATAACTCCACTCAGGAGTGATTTAAGGGGCGGTTACATCTCATTATCCCCATTTAGGAGTGAATTAAGGGGACGGTTACACCCCTTAATCCCCTATAAATAACTAAAAAATCAGCTTAGTTCGGATCTGGCTTTTGGGAGGCTGGCTTTTGGATCCTTCTCCTTGGCAGAAAAGAAGAGATCTTTGGCTTGTCTAACCAATTACGGTTAAGATCAAACAAACTCGTTCAGAGTTCAAAAACTTGCTTTGCAAGTTCTCCACAACATCAAATCGTGAGGAGAATACCATGTTCCAGTGAATCAAGACGTTTGGATCGTCAACGGAGAGCAAACTCGACGTGAGCATTCGAGGGAGGCACTCCATCGCCACCGTGAAGAACTCAGAATTAAACAAAGGGGAGAATCCAGATCATTCTCCTCTCTTTTGTAATCAGGAAATCCAATTGTAATCGAGATTAAAGGAATACAAATCAATTTTCCTTCGTTTCTTTTACTGCAAATTTTTCCACCAAACAACCCATACTGTGCATAAACATGTTTTACCAATCACAGCAATATCCTCTAGTGAAACCAAATAGAAGTACAGGTACAAAACAGGCAAAATAAAGAGAATAAATATAATAGACATGATATAGAATAGATATCTCATAAATAAAAAGAATCATGTCTCAACTATAATATATATGATATCTGAATAATGAAAATATCTCAATATGAATCAACTAAAAAAATCATACTAAGGCATACTGTCTTTACAATATGAAAATAAAACTCTAATGTCTGGATAAAACTCAAAACTACAGTGGAGTTTCTACAAATAAAAATATGTGACGGCGACTATGCCAGAACTCCGTCACTCTGTGGCTCTCCGAAACTCCGAACTACCTGAAAAGTAATTTAAAAGAAAAAGAACAGCAATAAGAGCGTCAAAGCACTACAGTAAGATTACATCCATCCGCCCCCAGAGGAAGGGCTACTAGATGGTGTGAAGGCTCTATCTATTAAGCATAGTCTATCTAAATTCATTTTTCCCGTATCTAAGTGGGATTAACATTTAGAAACCTACAACACGAGACGTAGTACGTTGAGTGAAATAATCCAAACAAGGAAACCCTCATGTATATACCATAAGTCTCAAATTGTAGATATTTAAACATTAATACCGAACTAAGAAAAGACAATCTAATGAAACCAACAATTGGAAATACACAACACAAGACTGGTACGTCAAGCAAAATAATCCAAACTATATATATATATATATATATATATATATATATATATATATATAATATATCATATGTCTCAAGTTGTGAATCTCTAATCATTGATCCCAACTAAGAAGTAAAGAAAGCAGTACAAGAATTAAGACATCAACACATCGTATTATCATATCTTCCACTATCACTGGGAATAAAATACCAACACATAATTTTGTATACTTTCAGAAGCAACATATGTCGGTCATATAATCCAGTGCAATAGACTACCCTGTAGGTATCCTGAACTGTGTACACGGCCCATTAGTCTCATCGCAATCTTAGTACGTAACATGAGTACGGGACGGACTACCAAATAGGTATCCTAGAAATACGGCTCACAAGCTTCATCGCATTCTAGTGCGGGACGGACGGATAGATCAAGCCTCCTAAAATCCAACTTAATGGCATGTACATATGGAATATCGATGCACTACATCATGTAGTACTGAACTAAGCTCATCAATGATATCCACCTCATATATAAACTGTGTATATCCGGTATGTTGACGCATTATCCCATATAGTACTGAGTTGTGCTCATTAACGATATCCAACATGTGTATGAACGATATCTAATTCAAATATGATCAAATCAAAACTCATCATAATTCCCTTGGGATTCTCAAATGCATAAACAACATATTCATGACTATACGTGTAATATCAAGCGGCTCAAAACTCCGTGAACGTATCTCAAAACGGCGTAATATAGCTCCACAAAATGAGCAGGAAAACAAACGAGACTTCTGTTAGTAAAACGAGCATATATTTCTCTAGGGAAACTATTTTTAGAAAAGTTTTTTTATTTTAAAAATTAGATTCACACATCTTTCAATTGGCATAAGTTTGGTTCAGTTTAAAGTTCATTTGTTATCCTAAATCTCTAGTTAAACATTATACATGTGTAGTAGTTTTTCTGCAGGATATATTATTAGTAAAAAGTACATATCTTTCTCTATATAAACTCTTTTTAATAATGGTTTTCAGTTTTAGAAACTAGATACATATAGATTTCATTTGGAACTAGTTTAGTTAAATTTAGAGTTTATTTGCTATCTCAAAATCGCAGTTACAGATTATACAAGTGTTGTAGTTTTCTGCAGAAAATATATACTTAGTACATCTCTTAAAATTCTCATATATAAATAAAATTATGAATAACTCTAATGATCATGATCGTGATACTATCATAAACAAAAAGAAAAGATTACTAATCTAGTATTAGTTTAAGTTTCATCATTTTTTAAATAAAAATAAATCTGATTCTTAACATCACAAGTTAAGTTTTAAACATGAAAACACATATTAAACATCTAAACTAGTTATTTAACTATGGAGATGGTTTTGGATGAAGATAATCTTGCCTTAATATCATGTGCAAGCCTCTAAAATAAACAGCAAACAATTCACAAGTGCAAACAACCCGTTCTCCCTTACCACACGTTGATGATCTCACCCTCGTGTCGGTGTTGTGCTTCATAAAACTCTTAAAATTCATAAGAAAAAGATCTAGGTTTTTGAGAGGAGAGGGTGGCTGCTAAGGTTCATAGCTATGATAAAAGAGAGGAATTTTCATTAAAAATATAGGTATACATAGAGGTAAACCCGAAACAAACATGTTTGACCCGAACCAGGAAACCTAGTCTGACTAGAAAAATAATCTTCGGTATTTTAACCATAAATTTCACATCCGATCTCAGAATATGGTGATATAAGATTTTTTGGAAAGATCATGAAGAGACCTACAACTTTTATCTTTTAAGTTTGCTCATATTCTAACTTCTTCTATGTGTAAAATATATATACTTTTAACTGGTCGTTTTTCCCAGATTCAGGCTCGTGCACGTATGCATGATATCACTTCTATATTCACCTATATACATCGAATTGATCTCAAATCAATTATTAGCATAATGTAACAAATTTATTCACCTATATACATTGAATTGATCTCAAATCAAACATTAATAAATATTATTTTTTCATAATGTAGCACATTTATTATTTATTATAAAATATTTAAATTTTTAGGGTTTTACATTCTTCTCCCTTAAAAGAATTTCGTCCCCGAAATTCCACAAACATATCTTAGAGATTAATAATACATTACCATAAATCTTCAGATATAAAACATTATAATATCTATACTTAATAATCTATAATGTGAATACTCCCAATTAACCCCTCACTAAACGGATCTAGTACGTCGGGCGAAAAATCTAAACAAGGAACCCCCCATATATATATACCATGCGTTCCGAATGATTAGGAACCAAGTGTTAATATCCTCATTCTAGCGTTAAATATAAATATGATCATATGGAAAATCATGAACACCAATCAAAATCAATCAACTTACATATTCAAACAAGTGCGGGTAATCGTGATGCATAACATCTTCGCGCTCTCAAGGATCCTCATCGATATCTATACTTAACTATCTAGAATGCATATATTCCCACTTAACCCCTAACTAAGTAGAACAAGTACGTCGGGCAAAAAATCCAAACAAGAAACCCCCCCTCCCATATATATACCATATGTTTCGAATAATTAGGAGCTAAGTGCTAATACCACCATTCTAGCGTTAAGCATAGATATGAGCATATAGATAATCATAAACATAGACAAATCATATCCAAACAATTTGCTTGCTCAAATAGGTGCAAGTAAATAGGTGCAAATCATCGCGATGCATATCCTCATCGTGTCCCAAGAAACTTCCTCAACTTCTTTCTGATTCCATTGAACTTTAACTAAAGATATCACTTTGTTTCTAATTCTCTTGTCCTCCTTAGCAAGAATACACACAGGAATCTATATACTATTACTAATAAGTCCTACTCTTGGTTATGCCACCTGTCAAAAATGCCACTTGACAAAATTAACCCATACAATTATAAACGCCACCTGGCCTCAACACATTAAATCTCCGCTTCGAACTTCTCTCCACCACTTACATTTCCAACGACGAGCTGCTTCGTCTTCCCCTAATTCTTCCATTTCACCGTTCATCTCTTTCCCACTTATACAGAAGAAAATTGTTCTGTCTCCACTCTCTTTCCCAAAATCAACTTTCACCCAAACCCATTATTCTCCCGTTCTTCGTTACCCGCGATCAATGCTTCGTTACCCGCGATCGACGCCTCGAGAACCCAATCGTCGCCGAAGGAAATTACGCCTATATATCATGGCTCAGATCCTCATTCCCACATCCTTAATTTCCAAATCCCTAATTTCCAAATCAAACCATCGTCTAATCCCCCGGCAACGACTAATCCCTATGCTGCGAAAAGCGTTCGGCGTCACTGGAGGCGAAGGTCGTCGGTCGTCGGCGTCCCTGTAAGTGATCCATATGTTCAGATTAATGCTAATATTCCTACCTATAATGTTATATCTTTAACACAAGAACTTTATAATGTTCGATCTTATTTCTCAATACTGGAATTTTTAGTTGAAGTTCAACTCTTTTAGATAGAGATTACAACTTGAGGGGATGTGCACAAACCTGTATCATTAATATAACATTATAGAATTTCTCTAATAATCTGCAGGCCTAATCTTCCAATTGGACCTTCATCTCCATTAATATACCATTATAGAATTTCTCTAATAATCTGTAGGCCTAATCTTTATCATGAAAAAAGAGGCACATGAAATTTCTTGTGTGTATTATGCTCCATAAACTGTACTATATATTAAGTTTAGATATCGAATACGCATAACCCCATAACCATATGAAGGGACAGAAAAGCAAGATGATATGCAGCAAAATGTAAGGAACACATGTCTATGTTTTTCTATTCATTATAATTATTTTATGAACTATTTACATGTAATGTCAATTTCGATGGACTCTCCATAAAATTCGTACATATGATGTGTGTTATAGTAATTAAATGTCATTCCCAGGTATGTTGATGTATAAATACTGAAAACATAACCTCATAATAAATATGCAGTGTACTATAAGTTACCAAAGATTCAATGCAACATGGTGTCACTGTTATGTACCAATGTCCTTACCCTCATATGCAAAAAGTCCATGGTTATTGTAATCACTCCACCAAGATCAGTAAGTTCTGAAGTGAAACTTTCACCAAGATCAGTTAAGATGCAGAGTTAGCAGGTAACGAAAATAAGGCCATTTCTCTAAATCGTAAATACAGGTTATGTAATTCTTTATTGACCAAATAGCAATTAAACATGTTCCATTTACTCAGAT
>BQKN01000585.1:200600-219360 GCA_022839385.1 Asparagus kiusianus
AAATGTCAAGCAACAAAAAGGAAAAACATATCAAAATTGAAAAAGATAATTACTAGAATCTACGGAGAGTAGAAGCTACATTTTGAAGGAAAAAAACCTATCTGATTTATGATGTATGAAACTTATATTTAGTATTCTTGTATGAACACATATTTAGTAAGCTTTTGTAATCAGTGCAGATTATTTTGGTGGTTTTGGGTTGATAAAACTAAATATTTGATATGATTATGTTATGCTGGATATTTGGTTTATCAATATATTGATAGTTATTATTTTCATTCAAATATATACAATTGACATGTATCTCTATGTGCTTTGAATATTTTGTTTGGAACTAAAAATTATGCTTCATACTAATTACTTGCTACAACAAAATATTATGACATTAATCATAAAGACATTAGGCATTTTAAGCAGTTTTGTTATGAGAATATGAGAATTATATTTTCATTCTTTTTAACAGTTTAATATTAAGTCAAACATATATGCAGCTTAGGTTGTATCATTTCTGACTACTTACATATTATTACCGTTTTATTTTGTATTATTTTGCTACATCAATTTTTGTATTTTAGAGAAATCCGTGCATCGCATGGGCTTGAAACTAGTTACAATAATAGTCATATCATCAAGAATCTCGACCTCTGGTGTGTCCAACACTCGCTGCTGATTTTCGTCACATAGATGCTTCTTAAGTATCGAAACATGGAAGAAATCGTATATACTCGACATCGATGCTGGAAGATCTAGCCGATATGAAATAGCTCCAAAATGCTCCACTCTCCTGAATGGACCAATATACCTTAGGAAAAACTTCCCCCGTCTACTAAATCGCTGAACTCCCTTCATTGGCGATATTTTTAACAATACATAGTCCCTAACTTGGAACTCCAATGGTTGTCGTTTTTGATCTGCATAACTCTTCTGACGACTCTGCGCTGCAAAATGCGGTCCCGGATTATTGCTACTTTTTCTATAGTCTGTCTCACTAATTCCAGGCTAAGCAATAGGTTGTCTTATGGTTCTGCCCAGCAACTAGGCAATCTACAAGGCCTCCCGTACAACGCCTCATATGGTGCCATATCAATTGTCACTTGGTAACTGTTGTTATAAGCATATTCAATCAATGGGATGTGGTCCTCCCAACTACCCTGGAAATCTATAACACAAGCCCGTAACATATCCTCTAACCCTTAGTTGACTCTCTCCATTTGTCCATCAGTCTGCGGGAGAAAACCACAAGAATACGACAACTGGCTACCGGAAGAATTTTGGAAGCTCCTCCAAAAGTGCGAAGTAAAAACTAAGCCTCGGTCTGATACAATCGTCTCTGGAACTCCTTGTAATCTCACTTTCTCCTGGATGAATATCCTCACGTAAGTCTCCGTCGTGTAAGTCATCTTTACTGGTATGAAATGCGCTGACTTCGTCAACCGATCTACTATTACCCTAATTGAATCATTCCCCTTTTTCGATCTCAGTAATCCTACAAAGAAGTCCATAGAAATATCTACCCACTTTAACTCTGGAATGGGTAAAGGCTGTTGGGTTTCTGCTGGTCTCTAATGTTCTGTCTTCACTTGCTGGCAGGTGAAACACTTAACTACATACTCTGTAACTTTTCCTACACATGCCGCTCCACCAAAAGTGTCTTTTTGGGTCCTTGTACATTTTAGTTGTGCATGGATGCACTGTGTGCCTCGAACAATGCGTCTCATCAAGCAACTCCTTCTTTAGCTCTGCACTAGTTGGCATAACTAATCGGCTCTTCATTCGAAGGCCTCCATCTACTCTAACGGTCCAATTAGATTTTTGGTTCTTTAAAAATCTCCCCTTTTCAGGTTTGAATCCAAGAGTCCTCTAGCTGAGCTCTGACCGCTTTATCACTCTAAGATGGCTGTACTGACATAGCCCCCAAAAGTATACCATTTCCACCGATCTCTGGCCTAAAGTCGAATTGTCTAAGTTTGTGAAGATCCCAATACAAGATGCACCTCAAAGCTGCAATTCTGTGATGATGCTTTCTGCTCAACGCGTCTGCTACAACATTCGTCTTCCTCAGATGATACTAAATCACAAATTCATAATCCTTAATAAACTCAACCCATCGTTGTTGTCTTTGACATAGTTCCTTCTGAGAAAAAGATATTTCAAGCTCTGGTGATCTGAAAAAAATCTCGAATTGCATTCTATACAGGTAATATCTCCATGTCTTTAATGCGAAGACCATTGTTGCTAACTCTAAGTCGTGCGTGTGGTAGTTCTGCTCATGCATCCTTAACTGTCGTGAGATATATGCCACTACCTTCTGGGTCTGTATCAAAACACCTCCTAGACCCGCTAACGACACATCCGTGTAGACAATGAATGTCCTATCACTGCTCGGAATTGTCAACACCGGCGTTGTAGTCAACTTGGCCTTTAATGTCTCAAAGGCCTCCTGGCACTCCAGGCTCCAAACAAATTGTACACCCTTCTTCGTAAGGCGTATAAGTGGTGATGCAATCTTTGAGAAGTCCTAAATAAACTTCCTGTAATAACCGACCAAACCAAGGAAGCTACGAATCACTGTAATTGTAGTCGGCGGCTCCCAATCAAGTACAACCTCTACCTTAGTTGGGTCTACTATAATACCCTCCTCGCTGATAACATGACCTAAAAATCTGACTTCAGAAAGTCAAAACTCGCACTTGCTAAACTTGGCGTACAACTGATGATCCCGTAATGTCTGTAATGCCAAACGAAGATGTTGCTCGTGCTTTGCCTCCGATCTCAACTATATAAGGATATCGTCAATAAAAACAATCACGAACTGGTCCAAGTATGGACGAAAAACCTGGTTCATTAAATCCATGAATACTGCGGGTGTATTGGTCAGCCTAAATAGCATGACAAGAAATTCGAAAGACCCATATCGAGTCAGAAAGGCGGTCTTGGGAATATCCATCTTCCGAACCCGCAACTGATGATAGCTAGAACGAAGATCAATCTTAGAGAAATATTACGCTCCCTGCAGCTGGTCGAACAAGTCATCAATCCTCGGTAGTGGGTACCTATTCCGGATAGTAACTTTGTTCAACTCGCGATAGTCTATACATAGGCGCATACTGCCGTCCTTCTTCACGAAAAGGACTGGCGTTCCCCATGGAGAATGACTCCGGCAAATAAAACCCTGAGATAATAGTTCATCCAGCTGAGTCTGTAGCTTCCTCATCTCAGCAAGTTTCATATGATAGGGTGCTCTGTATATGGGTGTCGTGCCCGGCTGCAACTTGATGCAAAACTCAACCTCTCTCATAGGAGGTAACCCAGGTATGTCCTGAAAGACATCCTGAAAATCCAAGACAATTCTAGTCTCACACAAATCGGCACCCTGATCCCTCAACATCACCTCCTCGATGTATGTTAGAAATGACTCTACAAACTGGTTGCCCTGTGAGGTTGCTACGATCAACTCAGACTTATCGGACGCTCGCAGGCTAACTGTTTTAGTAAAACAGTCAATACTAATGTGGTAGGATGATAGCTAATCCATACCGAGGATGACATCAAACTCCGACATCCACAAAACGATCAGATCAATGATAAACTCATACTTGTCTAGACTGATGACACATTTCCTACAGATACTCTCTAATAGGAATACCTCCCCTAAAGAAGTAGACACAGATAATGGAACATCTAAGGGATGTGCAACTAGCTGAAACATATCCATGAAGGTATGAGAGATAAAGGAATGTGAGGCTCCTGAATCGAACAAGATCCGAGCTGGAAAATAATAATCACTAAGAAAGCTCCGCTCACACCATGATCACGCGGTACGATTGCATAAATATTGTCGGTGGCTGGTGAATGTTGTGCTACTGGCTGTAGAATTTATAAGACTATCTATCCCTCAGGAATTTCCTGGATAGCGTGAATCTGGCTTGTTGGTCCCTCTATCCTCGGAATGGCAGGTGGTGTCTCGATCTTCTGCTACTGGCCGTAACCGTGGCCCTGCGACTGCTGACCCTGACCACTAATCTGCTGGTGGTGATGAAAATCCTTACCCCATTGTTGGGTTCCTCCCGGTCTTACAAAAGGTTTATTGCCCTTGCCCTGGTCTCCGGATAATCCTGCTTCCAAAATTAACTCTTAGTACGTCTCTCTGTTCTAATTGGGTTAGGTCTAGCTGCTTTTTAAAATAGTAGATGAAATCCTTCTATAAAATTGAAATTCGTTGCTCCGACATAACTGAAATCGGTGCTATCCTCTGGCATCGTCCTTTAAGCTGAATATAACTAATCTCTGCCTATGTACTGAGTCGATGTTAAGTAAATCTAAAAGTATTTCCCATATATTTCCTCCTTTTATAGGTTGTAACTGAATCCAATGTGCCCTAAAATTTTTATGCTCCCAACTTCTAATATCTTCCTCAATCTTACCGAGCCAAGCTTCCTGCTCTGCGGCTCTATTAATAGCTGGATGTGGCGATGGTGAAACCTTCAGTATTACCTCTTCAATAGGTACGGCTGGTACAACTGGTGGTGGAACTTCAGAAAGTAAAATATGGCTTGCTACTCACTCCTCGAGTATTGTTAGTCTCTGTTTCTGTAAAAGTCGATCACATATTGTGGAGCCTACTACGACTCGGACTCTACTTGCCTAGCTATCCGGGTACAAGCTTTACCTCGACCACGTCCTCATTCTAATGTTTATAATATCAATAGGAGAGCTTATTTGACACAGTAAGTGAGATCCCAATCATAAATAATATAACATATACCAATAGGAAAAATCATATAACTTGTCATTCATGCAATTACTTTTTAATCAAAGTAAGGTAGTTGTCAAAAAAATTTGAAAATTTTCAAATATACATATATAACGTCCTCACTCATTCTAGAAATTCCTAGTGGACTCTATACATGACTCCTAAGAAACTCTATCCTAGCGCTACTACTCGACACAGGAATAATCCTAGGATGCTGGAACTAGAGCTCTGATACCAACTGTGATACCCATGAGTTCACACAAGGCTACAGTCCAAGGTAAAACCAGAGATGTCAAACATGTCATGCACCCACACTATGCATAAACGTGTTTCACCAATCACAGTAATATCTTCTAGTGGAACCAAATAGAAGTGCAGGTACAAAATATGCAAAATAAAGGGAATAAATATAATAGACATGATATAGAAGAGATATCTCATAAATAAAAAGAATCATGTCTCAACAATAATACATATGATATCTGAATAATAAAAATATCTCAATATGAATCAACTAAAAAAATTGTACTAAGGCACACAGCCTTTACAATATGAAAATAAAACTCTAATGTCTGGATAAAACTCAAAACTACAATGGAGTTTCTACAAGTAAAAATATGCGACGACGACTATGCCAGAACCCCGTCACTCTGTGGCTCTCCGAAACTCCGAACTACCTAAAAAGTAATTTAAAAGAAAAAAAACAACAACAAGAGCGTCAAAGCACTACAACAAAATTACCTCCATCCGCCCCCAGGGGAATGGCTGCTAGATTATGTGAAGGCTCTATCTATTAAGCATAGTCTATCTAGATTCATTTTTCCTATATCTAAGTGGGATTAACATTTAGAAACCTACAATACAAGACGTTGTACGTCGAACGAAATAATCCAAACAAGGAAACACTCATGTATATACCATAAGTCTTAAATTGTAGATATATAAACATTAATACCGAACTAAGTAAAGACAATCTAATGAAACCAATAATTAGAAATCCACAACACAAGACTGATACGTCGAGTGAAATAATCCAAACAAGAAAACCCTCATATATATACCATATGTCTCAAGTTGTAAATCTCTAATCATTGATCACAACTAAGAAGTAAAGAAAGCAGTACAAGAATTAAGACATCAACACATCGTATTTATCATATCTTCCACTATCACTGGGAAGATAGAATAAAATACCAACATATAATTTTATATACTTTCAGAAGCAACATATCTCGGTCATATAATTCAGTGATATGTCGTATTCATAACTGACATCTGCCACACTTAGGCTATCAGGTAATTGTCTTAATGCAACGGACTACCCTGTATATATTCTAAACTGTGTACACGACTCATTAGTCTCATCGCAAACTCAGTGCGTAACATGAGTGCTGGATGGACTACAAAATAGGTATCCTAGAAATACGGCTCACGAGCTTCATCGCACCCTAGTACGGGACGGACGACTAGATCAAGCCTTCTAAAATCCGACTTAATGGCATGTATATGTGGAATATCGATGCACTACCTCATGTAGTACTGAACTAAGCTCATCAACGATATCTATCTCATATATAAATTGTGTATATCTGGTATGTTGGTGCACTATCCCATATAGTATTGAGTTGTGCTCATCAACGACATCCAACATGTGTATGAATAATATCTAATTGAAATATGATCAAATCAAAACTCATCATAATCCCTTTGGGATTCTCAAATGCATAACACAACATATTCATGACGTTGGTGTTTTGTTTGTGCATTGACGTTGGTTGGTTTTGGTCCTCTTTGATCGGCGTTTGGTTTGGTTTAACGTCACAGGGTTGTTTTTGCCCAACAATTGGTATCAGAGCTCAGACTACGCTTGGGCTATTTGGAGGAGTAGATCGATTTGGGAAGCTCGTCTAGGGTTTTAGTTGGTAAGAAAGGTGGGATCTTTTTGGTAAAGCTTCTTTCTTTTCTCAGTTTTGGATCTATTCTTTGTTTGTTTCTGTATTGGTTGTTGGTGTGCTGAGGATTATGGGCGAGAAAGAGGGAATTGAGGGTGGTTCTTCAGGTGTGAAGACTGTCCAAAGTTTGAGTATCCACTCGATGAAGATTAACGTGGAGAAGTTCAATGGCACTAACAATTTTGGACTTTGGCGATGCGAAGTCTTGGATGCGCTCAATGCGTAGAATTTGGAAGATATGTTGGAGTTGGACGAGAAACCGGACGACATTGATGAGAAGGTTTGGAAAAAAATGAATCAGACAGCATGTGGTGTGATCATGTCGTGCCTCACTCAGGATCTAAAATATGATGTGATGAATGAGACTGCAGCTAAGAAGATTTGGGAAGTCCTAAAGAGCAAGTACTTGACGAAGAGCGTCGAAAACCGCTTGCATTTGAAGAGGAGGTTTTATCGCTTCAATTTGAAGAAGGGGACATCCATTAGTAATCATATGAACCACTATACGAAGCTTCTTGCAGATTTGGCAAATGTAGATGTTATTATTGAAGATGAGGACAAGGCATTGCTATTGTTGAGTTCCTTGCCCGACGAAGAATATGAGATGTTTGTTCTTACTCTTATTAATTGGAAGGCATCTCTTTCATATAGTGAGGTCACCGCTGCATTAGTGAATTACCAACTCAGAAAGAAGGACAAGAAGACTTCTATTGAGCCGGTAGCGGGGGCATTGGTTGCAAGAGCAAAGGGCCCAAACCGAGGTAGAAGGTCACAGTCTAGTGGGGCACATCTTGGAATTCGTAGGAATCAGTGTGCTTTTTGTAAAGAAGATGGACATTGGAAAGATGAATGCTTAAAGTTGAATGATCAAGCTGGGAAGAATAAGGGGAAAGCTATTCAGGCTTCAGAGGTGAATGTTGTCAAGGCTAGTGGTAACGATTCAGATTCTTCGGGCTACTTATTATCTGCACTGCCGTCAGTTTGTGTTGCCTACTCTATAGAGTGGATGTTGGACTCGAGTGCTACATACCACATTTGCCCTAGGAGGGATTGGTTCTCCAGCTTTTAGGAGTTGGAAAGAGAGGATTTCATGCTCATGGGTAATGATCATGAATGCTCTATTGGTGGTATTAGCACTGTTCGGATCAGGATGAGTGACGGAGTGATTCAGGAGTTGGTTGGAGTGAGGTTCGTTCCTCAGTTGAAGAAGAACATCATTTTACTTGGATCTTTAGAGGCAGTAGGCTATAGGGTGTAGACGGTAAAAATTACAGCGGCGGACTGACGAACCTATTCGCCCATGAGTCAGGACCATGAAGGATGGATCGTAGCCACGAAACGGGCTCGCTGACGCACGAGTCCCACATTGGCCCTCACGCGCCAAATCGCATGGACTCGCCAGTAGGGTGAATCCGCCCTCATAAGCCGAATCCGCTTGCGGGGGTCCGAATCCGCCTACGTGAGTCGAAAGCCGGATTCTCAGGGACAAGCCTCCCCCACTTCCCGCGATGTGAAGGGAAAGAGCACAGTGCTCTAAGCTCGTCAGATGGCCACCCACAATACGAGCGAGCAGACAGGCGTCAGATCAACCTGCATACTCATAAATGCGGTTTACCTCAACCATCAGGGTCAAAGAGCTGGAGCCGCCGGCATGCGGCGAGCTGTCCAAGCCTACTCAAGCACGAGGCGTCCATTCTCCCGCCTCTATTGAGACATAGGGAGAGGGGAGGGGGCACAGTACCCCAGGACCGTCGGGTGGTCACTCGGTGGCTCACTACGTAGGTAAACAGACAGGTACCAAAGCAGCCTGCATCCTCATAAATGCAGCTTACCTCACTCATCTGAGTGAAAGATCAGAGCCGCCAACGCTCGATGAGTTGCCCAGATCCACTCAAGTACCTAGCAGCAGTCGTCACTGATACGAGGAGGGGCTTTCCCACTCCTGCACGACGTGACGTAACACGCGGCTCCTCGAATGACTGCTTGTGCTACAGGGGGCAGCAGGATATCTCTGAACAATGTATGGTCACATCCCATAATTCAAGGAGCAGCCAAGCTGTCTCTCTCCCATTTAAGAGCCTCTTTCAACAGCCTTAAGGGGGATCGATCAAAAAAAAAAGAGAGATCGGAGGTCGGTCACAAAGAAGACGGAAGAACCTTGAGAAGAGGATGGACGATAAGCTCTTTGCATATTCTTGCATTGCAGCACCATCTCCTAGTTCCGAGCCCCGATCGCCGGCGAACTAGAAGATTCGAACTCCATCGACCCGAGCTTCTACTGAGTACTGAAGCTCTCCAGCAACCTCGATCAAACCGTCCAATGGAAGCAGACTCGGCACGAGCACCGAGCAAAGCATCCTACAGCTACCGAAAAGTCCCTACACTAAACAAAGAGGGCATTCCCTCTGCTTCTGTTGTAATTTTGATTGATTAGTTTATAATAAGCCGTTCTTATAAATACAAACAAAATCTTTCTGTTTTCGGGAAAAATCAGAAATTTACACCATACAGAAGATGACGACCACAGTGGGAGAAGTTGTTTTCTCAAATGAAATGGTGGTAGCTCAGTTCGACAAGATTGCTGTTGGGACGACAGTAGAGTCCCTAGAGATCGAGTTCGACCAAGCCAAGTACGAAGAGTACTTGTCTTCTTCCTCTTCCGGTGGTGAAGCGTCCCGCAAGCACCACAGAGTCGTGCGCAGGAGCCAACCTCAGACGGTCAAAGCTCCCGCGCCCGAAGGCTCTACCCGAGTCTCGTCAGAGAAACCCGCCCCAAAGTCTCTCACAGCCAAGCCACAGATCGAGAGCATGGGGCGAAAGCCTACTAGATGGGTTGCCAAACGACCCTCGGTAGCGCCCATCCCGAAAGAGGCACCAGTTCATTCCGACGTGGTTCATACTGTCACAGTCCCCGCGGACGCTCTTCCCTCTAGAAGAGCTCGCCAGTGGCGAGGAGGCAACTCATCTGACGCCGGAGGGCCCTCCAAATCAGGAGCGCCGACGGATAAAGACCAGGCTACCCGCTCAGGTAAACTTCGCTTCTCAGGTCACATCCCTGATGCGAATGAACCACCGCGAGCACGTGAGTCTGCCCACGCAGGCGAATCCTCAAAAATGGGCGGATCTTACCCCGACCACCTGACGGATAGCTTCAGAGGTAAATCAATAGGCGATACCTCGCCTACTCGCCCACGCGAGCGGGGGGTTGAATCTCGCCCGCATATTAGGATTCGCCCGAACACGAGAGTTCGCCTGTCAAGGCAAACTCACCCAACTCCTACCTCGAGGCGTTCCACCCAGTGCACAGCAGGGGGTGTATCCCAGACCCTCTCGTGCGATCACTCGGGCGACCCATCTGACCTTGGGGGTATTCGCCAGTCACCCACGGAAGACCTTCGGGAGTACCTAACTCGCAAACGCGCCATACATGAGGCAAATCCTCAGTGCCATTGCGAGAGGCTCATTCACACAGTACTCGCCGACTGTCAGTGCGTAGGAACGATGAAACCCTCAGTATTCGAGAGGCTCTCTCTACGACCTTCTCGGCCTAGGCCCACCAATCAGAGACGCTGCCACCAGAAAAGGCGCGCTCTCGACGACCTAGAGCTCCCGTTCGCCACAATCAATATGACGGATAGGGGTAAGACGATACTTTCCGATTCCCCAGACTCGGACTCCGTTCTGGGACCTAACCTCCGGTTTTCCCAACGCGGACAAGGCGGCATATACCAGCGTACCCGTAGTCGTAAGGGGGTAAGCATCAGGTTTGATTACTCCGCCCTGGCACCCTCCTCCTACGGCGAGGACGAAGTCCATTCGGCGGCAGCCACGTCCCAAACCTCGCATTCGAGCCAAGACGCACCGGCGAGGGTACACATGACTGAACTCGCCCACGAGCAGACGGTGGCTCAAAAGCTGGAGGAACAGCAGGTGACCATCGACTCTCTAAGAGAGATGATGGAGCAACTTCTGAACAAGAAGAAGAAGAAGAAAAAAACCTAACGCCCCTTACCCGGCGAACTGGGGATAAGGAGTAGGTACCTCCCCGTCGCCCGGCGATGAAAACGGAAGACAACAATAATCTACAATCCGATTACTCTTCCAAAACGTTGCTAGGGACGTCACATACAAGGGATAGCGTCCGTGACAAGAGGTTCGACGAGTTCCAAGACCAGCTCAACACGTTGAAGCTTCAGCAAAACATGAACAAGCTGGGGGTGGTCCGTCCCTACCCTATTGAATGGGATACGGTCCCATACCCGGTGAAGTTCAAGCCAATCAGCTTAGTACAATTTGATGGCAATGGCTCGCCCTCGCAGCACATCTACTACTTCATGGCGCAGACTGGGTTCCTTACGGGAAACGACGTTATTCTCACGCGACTATTCATAGGCACCCTCAAGGGGGTGGCCTTTGAATGGTTCCGTAAGCTGGAACCCGGCTCTATCAAGTCATGGGCCAACGTCGAAAGACTCTTTTTGGTTCGCTTCTTCGACGACGACACGTAAGTGTCAATGGCCACTCTCCTTACTGAAAAGCAACGAAAGTCGGAGTCGGTCAATGACTTCGTGAAGAGATTTCGGAATCGATCAGTCCACTGTCGGGACCAAGTTTCCGAGTCGACACTAATCGAGATGTGCCGCAACAACCTGTCGATCCATATTTTGTCCAAAATAGGCGCCGTAGAAACTCAGACGTTTAAAGAGCTTGTGCGTCAGGGCGAACAGGTGGAAAACATGATCAAGAGGCTAGAGGCCGAAGAACCCCAGCCCAAGAAGGGAACCGCAGAGCCGGCTGCACCAAAGAATCCCCCTCGAACGAGAGGAAAGGAAATCATGGCAGTCGATTCCGCCCCGACGCCGAAGGCTACCCAAAGGCCAAAACCTAGGCAATTCGAGCAACGCCCCCCACGACAATACGACTTCAAGGAAGACCAAGTGGTGGCAACGTTCGATACGCTACTCAAGAGCGGTCGAATCAAACTGTCAGAAGCCACGAAGCCTGAGGAGGCGGACAAAACCGGTGACCCAAGTTACTATGCCTATCACAGATTCCTTGGCCATCACACAACCAAGTGCTACGTCCTCAAAGACAAGCTCTAGGCCCTCTACGACGCGGGGGTCTTGAAGAAGGAGAAGGTCCAAAAGCAGGTGACCACGAACATGATCACCTTGAGCTTTGGGACAGATCTCCCAGAGGTTCAAGCTCCGGCAGGGGTAATTCCTATCCCCAAGGCGGTCTTGAAGATCACCAACGACGATCCTCATAACCAGCGGGGGAAGGGTTTGGTCCCATAGACTCTGCCATTGGGGCAGGTAATGTGGGTCCATCCAGACCTCCTCAATGATGAATAATGGACTACAAGGCCTTCGAAGGAGGCCAAGGGAAAACATTGCAATGTCGTCTCTGCCATCCCAGATAGAGAGAACGCAGCGATAACTGTCCTGGCCGATTCCGAAGAGAACACCAACGTCTTCGCCACGAGAGCGGGGAAGGAATTCGCGAAGAAATATTCCACGAGGGCGGAGAACCCGACAAGACTTCCCGTGAGGCCGGCCGTGACAACCCCTCCCAATCCAGACGGGCCAAGTTAAAGATGCCAACCTTTCCGGTTCAACGTGCTCGCGCAGCTGAAAAGCATCCCTGCGCGAACTACCATGTACGACCTCCTCCGGTTATCCAGGTCTACCCAGGAGGCCCTACAAGAGGCGTTGGCCGACTCGGAGGCGTTCTCCACCCATTTCTCGAAAGAGGCAGAGGCAGAGCGAGAATGTGCAACTTACTGCCAAATTTCTGAGAGACGGGTCCCGTGCATCACTTTCACTCCTGAAGACATGCTCATCAAGAGCACATCTCACGATCGGCCGCTGTACTTCACAGGATACATCGGTTCGTCGAAAGTGGATCAAATTCAGGTCGACCCGGGTTCTGCGTTGAGCATCGTACCCCTAAAGTTGATCAAGCACCTGGGAATACCGCCAAGACGTCTGTCCTCGACCACCACAACCATTTTTGGCTTTAACGCCACGGGGACACGACTATTGGGCAAGATCCGCCTGAAATGCCGAATAGGCGACATGAAGACGGAAGTGACCTGCTACATCATCGATGCCAAGCCTTCCTACAATGTACTTTTAGGACGCCCGTGGATCCATGGCAGCCGAATAGTCCCATCCACCCTTCACCAATACCTAAAATATGTGGACGACTACGAGCAAGTGAAGACGGTAGTGGCCGACAAACAACCCTTCAAAGGCATCGAAAACTACTTCACGGATTCTCTATTGTATCAGGACCCCGTCGAGCCACCGGTTGAAGAACCGGAGAGCGGTAACGTGGCGGATAGCGAACCTGAGTACATCGATAACCTAATTCTAAACGACTTCGAGTCAATTGTAATCGGTTATGAGAGTCATCATGTAACCAACGCTGTTCAGGCGGAGAAGATTGTCATGAATAAAAAGTCCAACTTTGCTTATGTGTCGTCTTGTTCTACGTCTGAGGATGATGAACCCAATGACCTATGGGCAAAACTCTGCGACGATCCCTCTCTGCACCTGCCAGTATGCTCATCATACGTCGCGAGAACACGGCCGATTGAATCGTCGCGAGCTGTACTTATTGTGCCGGCCCAAAACAATTATCAAAAAGATATTATTTTTAGCCGAATTGATCGTCCCCTACGCACCCTATGGGACGAATCTGAAGACGAGGACCCCACGCCTCAATTTTCGCAGTACAGCCAAGTCGCCAGACGCATGATGAGTGACATGGGATATGACCTCACTCGCTTGGAGGGCCTGGATGACGGCAGAGGTCGCAAAACGGTCATTCGACCTGCCCGCGTACCCAGGGGTAGACCCTCGAATTACTTCAACAAGACTCGGAGGGGCTTAGGCTACTCCTCTTCCTCATCAGACCTGTGCTGTTATGTCAACGAGGATTCCGACTACGCCTGTTCAGGAGAACAGTCGTCAGCAACCTCGGCCTCGGACTCGGATGTCAGCATGAGAGATCTGTTTGATAACCTCACAGTCAACATGGCTACAATGGATCCCGCCGAAATGGCGGAGGATGGACAGCTTCCGCTGTACGACGAAACGTGGGATCACCATGTTAACGCCCAGTGGCGTAGTCGCTTCGAGCAACGGGAACCACCCACCGAAGACAAAATCCTCCAGGTGAACATGGGCACGGACGTGAATCCCAAGCCCATATTCATCAGCGGCAGTCTGCCTCCTCACGAAAAAGAGGATCTCATCGCCCTCATACGGGAATACATTGACGTCTTCGCTAGACCCTGTAGGAGTTTTCCAGATTCTGTCATTGGTCGCGGTCGACCGTGGCGGTCGACCGCGTAGCAGGTCAGGCCCATGTTTAGTTTCCTGTTCTTATTAGGTTTTAGTGTTTGTATAAATACCAATATACGTTTCTAGGGTTTCTAAGGCAAGAGTTTGGGATATTTGGAGCGCAGAAAAGAGGTATTTTCTGAGCTATTTGATTAGGGTTTATTTGGAGAGATTAAGAGCTTTGTTGGTGAGATTAGTTTGTTCCTTCGATGATTTGTAATCTCAAGTTGTACTCTTCTTCTCTATTAGTGAAAACCTCATCCCCTTCTTGCCCCGTGGACGTAGGCTATTGCCGAACCACGTTAAAAATTGGTGTTTTGCTTGTGCATTGACATTGGTTGGTTTTGGCCCTCTTTGATCGACGTTTGGTTTGGTTCCACATCACGAGGTTGTTTTTGCCCAACAGTTATATCGCTTAAAAATGATGGAGAAAACATGGACCTTCTGCTCACTATCAAGATATTAATTGATAAAAAGATGTGTATCCATATAAAAAGTATAACAATTAACACAAGTAAATGCATTTAAGACTACATGGTTATTAAAATCGTTGATAGTGATGTGGATGATGAGAAACTCAAAAGATTATTGTTGCTAATTAATAAACAAGTAGAGCTTTGATATTCCAAATAATTAAACCATCATCTATAATTTTATATCACATGCTTGTTGTTCTAATACTAGCCCTCGAACTGGCACAACTTGATGGTGATAATATTCAATCCATTAAAAATACTCCAGACTTATCGACACCTAAAACTACATCTGATAAAAATATCAAAAAGAAACATTTTCATATATTTAATATTTGTGTGTTTATTTTTAAAATTAAATCATGCTTTTGTTATTCTAAGATGAATTTATTACTATCACAAGAGAAGAAATTAATTGAATTGAATCAAGATAGTATAATTGATAATTAATCTGATAAATTAAATAAAGACTTATCCACACTAATATCGACAATAATATCAAAAGAAAAAAAATAATATTTTTAATATATCATGTATTGGTACAATAGACTATTCTGCATTTAAAACCTCACTTACGACCAGTGGCAAAATAAGGATACAATTAGGTAGATATTTTATAAAATAACTTTATTTATGGTATAATACTATTATGTTACATTTATTACATGTTTTACATCTTGCAGACATTAATAAAGAACCTGCTCTTGCAACTTTGAAGAATAAGATAAAGACATGGAAAAATAATTGAAAATCAAAGGAGCATTTCTTAAAATATTAATTATTACATGTTTTGAGTTGTTGATTAATAGAGAACTTTTTAATTGATTTGCAATGAATCATTCACTAATAATGTCTTTGAATATGAAACAATTTTATTTCTTTAAGTATGGACAAGTTGCGTTTTGAATCATGTTATGTCTTCTTTTATTTATTCATTTCATATGAAAAAATTGGGTTAAGTGATGCCAACTTGGGTTAAGTGATCTTAAATTTTTGTATGCAACTTGATTTTAGAATCTGCAGACTTAGATTAACTTTAACACAATTAATTATAGTGTTATATAATTTTAACGTTATCATGATTTTTTAGGTAGGGATGTATGTTCGTACATCAATCAGGGGGAATTTTTTTGTGCTTCGAAAAAAAGAGGTATGTCACTGTATATTTTATATTCTTTTGGTGAAATTGAGTAGAACATGATGAAATATTGTTGAATTACAGTAAGATCATGCTTACCACGGGCTAAAAGTCTGATATATACGATGATAGAAACCTTTTTATCAAACATGGAGTAGAGTAAGAGTATTACCTGAAATCTAGATCAGGGAGAGAGATTGATCTACATGAAATTTGTTCAATATTTTAACCCTTTCACGATACAATATGTATGCCTAAATATGTCTCAAGAAAGATCCAAGCATTTGTATGTGTCACGCCCCGCTTCCCAAAATACCCAGGAATCGGAATATGAACAAGCCCGCGACGTATTAGATTGAGAAGAAATATACACTATTTTTTTCTTTTCTTCTCAATCCAATACGCTAAGCGTCTGGAAATAAATACAATGCGAAGTCACAGGTCCCCGATCACAATCAGCAAGAATATAATAGACAAACTCAGAATAAAAATTTTATATCACAAATAGGATAACATCCGAGACATAATATTCGTGTCAATATGCCCTTATACAAACTATCTAAATGAAATACTGGAGAATATAAAATAAAATGATCAGGCGAAAAAAGAAATGTTACGAAAATAAACTAAAAGGAATAACTAAACTTTAACTTGTTCTTCTGCTCCATCTACCAAGCACTCCTGCTGAGAATCCTCCGGCTCCTGGTGATCTCCCAGCTGAACATGTTCTTCCTCTAAGTCTGACGTATACCAGAGGAAACAAGTGTACGTTAGCGTGCATGGCATACAGCAAGACCCCACAAAAGAAAATAGAGCAAATGAAAACCAAAACGAAAATCGATACGATAATAGAAATGACAAAAAGACATGTAGTTGGAGATCCAACAAAATCAATCAAGTAACAAGTTGATCATGCAGCTAGTCATCAGAATAATTGTCCAAGTAATAGGGTCATACACTAGATGGAATTAATACTTAAAAATCTACAACAAGAGACGTAGTACATCGAGCAAAATAATCCAAACAAGGAAACCCTCATATATATACCATATGTCTCAAATTGTAGATAATTAAATATTAACCCCGATCTATGTATGAAAAGAAACATAACTAGCCTACATCTCACAAGTATCCATAATCATCTAAAGGACGATGTCATATAACTAGCCATACTGTAACAGGTCGTTGGTCACCTCTCACACAGAGTCAACATTCATATTATCGGATAACTGACTGTTCACAAATCTCCTACGTACACCTAATACGTCACTACACTGGATCGGTCAGAGGGCTACACGCAATCCGATTCCGGCCTGGTTTGAACTCAAGCAAGAATCAGGTGAATATTAATTTCACGGACCAAAGTGACTACACTAGTTTCAGTTTGACCCAACAAACTAACCCCAAGCTACACTGGATCATGGGGCGAGCCTGGAAGATACATCAACAGCTATATCCGATCACATGAACATGGACTTCCCCATCCCTACTCTTCTCGTTTCTCTAAGTCAACCATAATCATTACTGAAACTCGGGGTTCACCACCTAAACTCAGTCAACACACCCACACATGCCACTAAGTCTGTTCATGACGCACGAGGTCACTAAGTCATGAACTACTAATGGTTCTCATTCACAACAAGAAAAATAGTAAATGTAACTGATCATGAGCAAATATCATGGCCTATCACATAAATAAATCTAAGAATCATAACTCATGAAATTGTTCTAAATTAATCTTCAAAAAAATAATTAAATTTATTTACATAACATAATCCTTTTTCAAAATAAATTCCTTTACTTGATTTCTCATCATAATCAAATATTCGCTTTTTCCAAAATAAACCCTTTTAAGATATTTACTCAAAAATAATTTCTTGTGCAAAATAAATTCCTTTAAATTATTTATAATTATTCTAAAATTATTCTATTTCCAAAATAAATTCTTTTAATTTATTATAATCATCTGAAATAATTTCATTACTAAATAATTTATTTTAAAATTATTTTCTTAATAATTCAAATAATCTTTTTACAAATCAATTTCTTTTAAAATTCTTTAGTATCATTCAACGAAAAATCCACACACGATATCACAATATTCACATTACAACGAATAAATATCAGATATAAATATAGAAAAGACGAGTCAAGGAATATCGGGATCTTGCATATAAATAATTTACGGTAGATCTAAAATTGTAATAAAACACGATCAGGGAATAGAGATCTTGCCTCGGGGTTTGTCGAACGAATCGACGTTGACGGTGCGGGTCCGCGGTCTGATCTGGGCGCGAGTAGGAACGACGGTGCAGCGCTGCGGATGTGGTGCGTCGGATCTGAAGAGTTTGGTGACAGATCTGAACGGCACGGCTCGCTGCTGCAGAGGAGATGGATCTGAAGTGGGCGAGGGAGCGGTGGATGAACTGAAGTCGGAGTTGGATAGCGGAGGTGAGGGAGGGGCTGAGCTTGGGTGGCGACATTGAGGAACGACGGAGCTCTCGGCGGTAGCTGTCGGCGTTAAGGCGGAGAGGGATCTAGGAAAGCTGAAGGCGGCGGTTGAGGAGGTGAGAAGAGGAGAGAAGCTCGGAGGAGGCGCGACCTCAAGGGCGAGTGGCTGGTTGGGGCATGGTGGCTAAGGGAACTGATGGTGGTGGCGGGTCTCAGGCGGTGCGGTTGTCGGAGGCGAGGCGGCGGTGTGGGGCTGTAGCGAGGGGAAGAAAGGAGGAGGGGTGATCGCGAGGAGATGGTCGGAGGGAGGAGACGTTCGGGGTGTGGGGTTATCGACGGGGTAGGGAGGAGCTTGAGGAGGCGGAGCTAGCGACGACGTGAAGCTTAGGCTGAGGCAGCGGGGTGAGCGGCTGTGGTTTGGGGCGGTGATGGCGGTGTGGGGGAGGGGAGTAGGTCGGAGCGAAGGTCGACAGTGGCGGCTGGCTAGAGGACGAGGCCGACAAAGCGAAGGGGAGGCTGGAGGGTGGCGGGCAGCTGTTGGGTGGTCGCGGGTGAATGAGAGGGAGAGAGAGTGTTGATGGCGGCGGCTTAGGTGTTTGGGGAAGAAACGAAGGAGAGAGAAGAAAAAATAATATATATATATA
>BQKN01000585.1:219460-252098 GCA_022839385.1 Asparagus kiusianus
ACTTCAAAACATACCAGTTGTAGTATTACAACCGATAATACGCAACAGTAGAAATAATGCAAGAAATTACACAATTAAACAAGAATAATTAAATAAAAAAATTACTTATATTTAATCTTAAATAATTATGAGATAATTATCCACACAGTAAAACAAACCAGTTATGCTAATGCGATAGATAATACGTAACAGTAGAATTAATACAACAAATTATACAAATAATACATAATTAACAATACAACGTATTATACGAAATAATACGTAATAGTGATATTAATACAACGTATTATTCAAAATAATATGTAATAGCATCGATAACCTAACGGATGAATTCCAGAAATTTTTACTACACTAAATTAATTTATAAATATCAAAATTATTTAAATAAATATAAAACTTGGACTTTAAATCATAGAAAATTGTAGAAATTTGAGAAAAATATAAATACTCTTTTAAAAATCATAATTAAATATTTTAAAATAGTAGAAAATTATTTTAACTAGTATCAAAATTCATGGTCCTTATAGTATGTAAACATAATCAAGATACAAAATATAGTAAAATTTTTTATTGCAAGAAAAGGAACAAGAGCGAAATAAAAGTTTGGTTTTTTTAGTCAGTTCTTGAGAGAGGATTATGAGTTTTTTCTTTAACTAATTAAGATTTTAAAGATTTTGTTTAGTTGTATGAAACTATATACTTCTAATGATAAGGAAATAAAAATCTTCTTTCTTCAAAGAAAATAAATTTAATAAAATCATTATGCCCTTCTCTAATTATTTTAAACCACAATATGAGTTAATATAGAGTGAAAGTGAAAGGATTTTTTTCATGAAAATGACATTTAAAATAGACCAAATGGATAACAACCATCTTTCAAGTTCTTTTGATACACAAATCACTTGGTGGAGTTTAGCTTTCAATCAACAACCCTTATGTAATTTCATTTTAAATTTTACCATAACTATAAAAATACCCTCTTTATCCACTCAATGCCCCATCCCACCTCTACCCTCATCTCTTCTTCCTCCTTTATTCACCCCACCTCCATCTCAACAACCATGGTTGAGATGAGAGAAGAGGAAGGCGGGTGAGATGAGACAGAAGAGAGAGGAACGAGCACAGTGAAAAATGATATAAGAAGGTGAAAGTGAAATGAAGGAGAGAGGAGGATGAAGGAGATGCAGCGAATGGTGAGAGCAGAGGGTGGATGGAGAAGGAAGGAGCATGTGTAGAAGAGGAGGAGGGCGGAGATGAGATGTATGAGAAGGGAGAACGAAGGAAGAGATTTTGCGTAATTGGGTTAAAATTTAAACAGAAATTACCCTCAACTTATTTATTAGGTTGTTTCTGTGTGAAAAACTTAAAAACTAACTTATATTGATTTGTTATATTTTAAAATGGTTTTGATACAAAATCAAAGATAAATTTAGGATCTGTATGACAACATGCTGAAAGGTAGGCTAGGTCTGAACCTAGCGCAGTTCTGCTCTAAACTAGTTCTATATTGGACTAGCGAGAGGCATGTCCAAACTAGAACTAGTTTAAAGCCCAAAATTTAGCCAAGGGGGGTTATTCGTTGGTGTAATTTGGTGTAATTTGGGGTAAATTGTTCCAATGGGGTAATTTTACCCAATGGGATAATTGAGTGGGATAAAGTGGGGGTAAAATGGGGGTAATAGGACAATTTGAGTGGGATACTTTTAGTATGACATCTTTTTATAATTATGATCATGTAATGCGCTATATCAAATTATTGTGACAACGAACTCTTGATGCACACCGAAGTACATCTCATCAGAATTTGCTTCCCTTCCCCTTCCATGTACTCTCGGCTCCAATTCCTAATATTATCAATTTATAACAATAATAACTAATATGAAAAATAATAAAGACAAATTAAAAACTAAAATTTTCAATTATCAAAAGAAAAATGTCAGCTCGATTCTGGACATGCCATCTCCCAAGAAAGCACAAGCATTCTTGACATGAGCACATAATCCACAGCGACTGTGAGAACATCGATCTCAGCAAACAAAAATAAAACCCTAATTTGAACAGAATTGCGAAAAAAGGGAAATTTTCAGTGTGAAGCTTGGGAAGAAACTAAATTTACGATTCGGGGGCGTTGAAGAGCATCGAACTGAGGAGGAGATGACGAACGAGGGCGGAGAGTTGAGAGTTGCAGCCATGACCAGTAGAGCTCAAGCTAGTTCGCTCTCAACAGCAGATCCGGCGCTCGAGAACGGCGACGGCGGCTCGGGCGAACGAGCTCGAGAACGGCGCGAGCGACCTCGAGGACGGCGACGGCGGAGCTGGCTCAGGCTCGAGAAAGATGACGGAGGAACGGGTGAACGCCCTCGAGAACGAAGACGGCGATCGTGATCTCGCTCGAGCTCGAGACCGGAAGTGGAGTAATCGATCCCCTCTTTTGTTCCAGGAGGCGAAAGTGGGTAAATTTTGGGCTGGGGGCTGAGTCAAGCTTATATAGGTGGGATAATTTTAGGGGTAATGGAGTTTTTGTTCCCCAATTACACCAACAAACCAATAACACCAAAGAGTTTACCCCAGTTCCAATTACACCAATGAATAACACCAAAAAGTGGTGTTCTAAAAATTACACCATTATCCCACTTTTTACACCAATGAATAACCCCCCCTAATAAAACAAGACCAACTGTGGCCCAAAATCTTGCCAAACAAAAAAACATTAAAAACTAAGCTAAGCCAGGTTTAAGTCTGACGCGGTTTTTTTAAAAGATTGCCAAACACTGCAAAATGCACCTTGCAGCCCAACCTAGTTCACTTCACTCCCTCGACTTTCTTTACAATCTCCCTTATAAGGGCCCGTTTGTTTCACATTTTTGAGAGGAGAAACACTGATATAAATCTGACTTTTGTCATAATTGTGTCAGAATTCAAGCCAAAACGCCTCAAATTTTGAGGCGTTTTGGCTTGAATTCTGACACAATACTGACAAAGTGTTAGTGTTTCCCCTCCCAAATTGTAGAAACAAACGCGCCCTAAATAAACCTCAACCGTCTGGTCAATGGGCCCCATATGACCTGGAATCCACGCGAGCTCTCACGCCTGGCCTGTTAACCTGTCCCTGCGGAACCCGTTAGTCGAGCTCAAAACACCTGAACCGAAGCCTCTCCGTTTGCTCTCGATCTGACTGCGTCTCTTTGCCCATCTGTCAATCGCCATAAAAATAAATAAAAAATAAAGGAAAAAAAAATTATAAAGAGAAGGAGCTCAAAGAGAGGGAGAGAGAGAAAGAGAGAGAGAGGAGAGAGAAACAAAGACGAGGATCTTAGTGAGAGAGATGGAGAGGATCAACGAAGAAGGAGGAGAGGAGAGAGAGAGCGGCGGAGAGGCGGCGGCGGCGGCGGCGGCGCAGCTGGAGGAGGAGGCGACGGGATCGAGGCTGACGATGGAGCGAGTCGCCGCAGCGAAGCAATACATCGAAAACCACTACAAATCTCACATGAAGAACATTCAGGAACGCAAAGAGAGGTTCGGATTCGATTCTTTAACGATGGATCCCTTTGTTGGTGCTTTTGTCGCTTGATCTTTTGCTGTAGATCTCTATTGAGCTGGATTTGTAATTATTACTACTGTTACTATCTCTTGATGTCGCAGATTCTTGATATTTACGTTTTTTAGTGCTTTTGATGCCTTCTGTTGATAGATTTAGGCGAAAATGATTTGCATTAGGTTTCCTGTTACCCTGTAGGGATGCATGATTTGGATCTACTATTTATGACATTAGGTGTTGGTTTCAAGTGAATTTGGTTTGACATTCAATTAATGATCACTTATTTGTCGAATGTATTAATTGTAACCATTTTAATTTCATAATTTAAGTTGTGATTAGGAGAAGGAGAAGAACAGCAAATGTGACGAGGTCAGAAGATGGCAAGGAGCTCCGCAAAAATCGGCTTCATGTTTATTATTTTCCATTAACTATTTTCCATCCACGGGTTTGGAAATGTTAATTTTAAGCCAGTTGAGTTTCTATGCATAATTGTTCCTGAGATTTCAAGGTACCAAGCGTAATCAATTAAGATTATAGACAAAATTGGCAGACATTTTATGTATTTTGTAAATCCGTAAAAGTGCAACTGAAGCTTTAAGTCCCATGCATTGATGTTTGACGTAAATGGAAGCCGAGACTCAGCTAGTTTTTCAGTTATCATGAGGAAGAGTCATTTCTAAATCAGGTTCTTATCGTTTATACCACAAGATTCCAAATGTACCTAACAATAAATTTCCGTTGCATGATTTAGTTTGGTTTTTATAGGTTCTCTATGTGCTTCATACATTCACGTTCCAGATTTACGTTGACATTACTCATTGGTTTCAAGTGAATTTGGGTATAGATGCATTGAATGCACACTTATTTGTTGAATGCACTAATTATAACCATATTAGTTACATAGTCAATTGAAATTGGGATTAGGAGAACAAAAAATTTGACTGCACAAGAAGAACATGAGGGTTCCTCATAGATCAGACAAAATTATGATCTTCCATTTACGTGTTCGGAAGTGTTAGTTTTGGTCAATAAAGTTACTATGAATAATTGTTGGAAAGACATCAAGGTACTAATTATAGTCAGTTAAAGTCCGATGCTTAACTGGTACACCTTTATTACCTTCGTAGCAGTAAAATTAAAGTTGGGAGCTTTTAAGTCTGCATGCGTGGGAGTTTGATGTAAATCCAAGATCGAGAATCAGCCAGTTCCACTGTTACATGAGAAAGAATCATTCCAAGACTAGATCCGTATGTTTTATACCACAATACTCTAAATTATCTCTTTTTTCCTCTGAACAAACAGTACATTTCCGTTGCATGATTTATTCCATTTACTTAGAGGTTCACTATGCAGTTCATATATTCAGTTGTCCTGACATTCGATGCTGCTCTCCAATATAGGCATGTTATTTTATAGGTTTGCAGTGTTCATGTGTTTGTGCTTGATTGAAGTAACTACATATGCAGTTTTTTATACGAGACATGCCTTTGTTGCACAATTTCTTGGTTCTTAGGGCTTACCATTCTTTTCCCAAAAATGTACTGATTATTGCTATTTAAGTCCCGGCATACAGTCATTTGACAATTCTAATTAATCTACATGTTCAAAGGTATTCGTTGGAGTCAAGTAAGTTTGTAGATATGGTCATTTGGTTAGTCAAGTAATATAAGAAGTAAAAGTAAAATTGGAGTTTTAACTCCCTGTGAATTGGTGCATGGTGTTAATACAAGATGAGGATCACTTGGTTATTCAGATATGACAAGGAACAATCATCTCTAGCGAGGATTGACTGTATTGTTCGCATTCTCTTTTCACCTTTATTGACATCGGTATCATGAATTTCAGCGCCATTGGTTGTCTTGGATTTGAAGTTTCTGTCATGCACTAAGTCTAGAGTTTATTCCTGAACTTACTATTCATTAATTATATCTATTGTTCTTAACATCACATTCTTTAACTTAATAGTACTTCACATCTCAGATCCTTCTTTTAGTAGTTATTAACTAACATTGTCTGTATTGGTCATTAATAGCTAATTTTGAATATATCAGCAGGATCAGGTTAATGTATTCTTTAAATCTAATACTCTATAACCAATTCATATGAATACTAACCGATACTTCAATTCACATGCTTCCAAGGTTTAGGTCTGTGCTTCATTTATCTTTATAACTTTTTTCAATGTTCCAAAATTTCACTTTTTTCTCTTGTTAATAAGGATTATGTCTCATTATGTGACCTATTCCAGGCACTTATTATTCTCTCTTTACATATCTGACTATTATCTAAACACAGAGTTGTGGAATCATATTGTTTAGAACTTTAGATCTCAATTTGGTTTTTGCTCATGATGTCATTCTAACAACTTTTATGGGTGCATTGCCTGAAATGATTTTCTTTCATATATTCCAGTTCTCAGTCAACATGCTTGTTGCATTTTTAATGACTAGTGGATTGGTTGATTGTCATCAAGGCTGGACCTTTGGAGATGAAGAAGTTGTGTGACGATATGAGTTTTTATTGTTAGGCACGGTAGAATATGTGAATCTTTCCTTAAAAACTTATGTGATTATAGGAGTAGGACAATTCATGTGTCAATGCGCATATAATGCCTTGGACTTCTAAATCTGTGTAAGAACTTAGGGGGAAGATTTTAGATCCATAGTCATTGCCATGAAAGAGCATTTTCCTTGCCATGTACCTTGTTTAAGTTTGGCCTCCATGAAGACAGAAGACGTCGCAAGTTCTTTTGTTTCTAATCTGTTAGTTTCCTTTTCTATTATGACTCTGACACACTGATGTACTAAAAAGACCACGCTGCCTTAGTAGTTGGATCTGACTCAAACATGATGGAGAGCAAAGCCTTGGGTGGTCTTCACTATTGGCGTGTGGATGGTGAGGCTGTCCTTAGAATGTAGACGACAACAACAACAACAACAACAACAACAAAGCTCTAAAATGTACACACGCATAAGTTCGTTCTAATGTATTAGAGCATTTGCTTTTCCAAATTAATTTAGGCTGCATACCCTTCTATATCTTTTAATTTTGTTTTCCTTGCACATCCTCATATAAATTGCTGCTTATATCTTCCATAAGTTCTGACTTTAATCTGCTGTTCTTCCCGCCTTACATGTGTGTCGTGCTTTTGTCGTGCACTTGACATGTTGATGCAACTCCATTATCTGATTCTACTTTTGTTACTGGTTTATGGTTGACAAATTGTTATTATTGCAGGAGGTGGATTTTAGAGAGAAAGCTAGCTTCCTCACATGTTTCCCAGGAAGAACAAATCAATTTAATAAAGGATCTGGAGAGAAAGGAGACAGAGTATATGCGACTTAAGAGACACAAGATCTGTGTGGATGATTTTGAGCTATTGACCATCATTGGAAGAGGAGCCTTTGGAGAGGTTTGCACTTCTATTCGTTATGTGCATAAAATTCTTCATTTTTGTGACACTCACACTTTTAGAAGTGCCAAAGTTCTCATCACATCTGTAGCTTTATATATAATGGAATTGAAGTTGCTAAATATTTTATTCTATTTCTCATCAATTTTGCTGCCACCTCTTTTTTTACCCTTTCCTTAATTTTCTGTCAGTATGCTAACATCAGAGGTTGGCTGCTACTTATGAAGAAGTATTCTGTGGACAGGAGATACACTTGTGCTACTGGGGTTCCTTGATGGGGATTCCTGAGCTTTGTTATTATCATTGTCCTTTATTTAATGAAACATGGTGGAAAAAAGAAGTCCCTTCATCCCTGTACTGGATGTATATCAATTCTTTTTAATAGGCGAGTTATTAGTAACTGTAGACAATCACTATGTTTGTTATTTATGTTACTCCATTTACTGGGTCATACAAGTAGGGATCAGACATTTGTTTAGATTGTCCATTTGTTTAGATTGTCCACAGATGACTACCATCCTTCATGTCATTAGAAATTTTTCCCGACCTCTGTATATTTGTTAATTTTTTTAGCGAAGCTACTGAAATTCCTAATCCCGGAGCTAATGGTTTTCCTTTAACTATATTATACTGTAAGCAGACTCGTCTACAGTCACTTGCACCGGTTAGATCTCCATGCTGCACAACTGGAAGCTACATCCGTAGTGAGCTTATTCCCTTGAGGAAATATGAGGACTGAGATTCATTGCCAGTTTTATGTCTTTCTTTAATCAATATTAAGTCGAGTTGATCAGGTTCAGCTATGGGTCATCTTTAATGGCATAAAGAAGTTCTGTGAAAATTAATATGTTTAACCTTTAGTTTGGGGTCTTTTTATTGGAGTAGAATCATATGCTGTTCTTGGACATTCTCGCTCACTCGGAAGGGACTTCACACCTTTATTTAATCATCTGAAACGTTACACTCAGTTTGGTCAAAAATACCTCTTTGATTACTACTGAAAATACCGTAATAAACTTTTGAACTACTATTCTACGCACCATTATGATAAATTTGGGATTTGAAGCCAACAACCGTTGACAATAGCCAAAGGCAAGCTGAAGATCTAGGAGAATTGACGCTTGCATGTATTTAAGATTGAAACGATTGTGAGCTTAATGTAGAAAATGGGGAGGGAATTTCTTGATTATTTTATATATCTAAGTGTGTCGTGGTTCCTTCAGCTGGGGTTCTGATTATCAACATTATGTTTTAGTTATGTGAAAGTAGCAAATGATCTAGCTGAAACAACTCTCAGAGTTAAACATGCTTATGCATGTGCTAGCCGCAAAATAAATGAAACCATTCTCAATTAACAAAACTTGCACACTGGTTAGAGAAGATATCTCAAATGGACTTATAAGCCAAAATAAAAAGCCATGACATGCATCATAATATAGAATGCAATCCATATTACATGGATCTTAAGCGTTCCATGATAACATTGGTATGTTAAATATTTGTCAAGCCACATGATGCGTTGGTAAAATGGTAGTAGTACATGATTGTCAAGAGTGAAAGTATAGCTTCAAATCAACATATGGAAGAAAACACCTGACACAAATTTGAACAAAAAGTGGCAGTATAAAAAGCACCAAGAAAATCTAGTTATAATTCAGAAAATATGAATCCATGCAAAAGGTATCAAGCAATATGAGAACAGGGAGGTTCACCAGTTAAGCTTAGGTGCCGATCACTTCTTCCTAAAGGAGAGTATACGTTGCCACCTGCAGTGGCGGAGCCAGGACCTATTAGGTAGTGGGGGCAAAAAATTGTGAATAAAATATAATATTGGACGTCATTGCTTCAAAGAACTCTCGACATTATCTTGGTTTGTTATGATCTTTTCAAAATTTATCCATGACCTGTTTGAAAATATCAACTAAATGTTTTTTTGGTATAATTTGAAATAATAAACTACTATTATAAATTGAGGTTAATAATGATAACATAGAAAATAAAAACTCGACTAAAAACGTGTTTTGATCGATACTGGACATCACTAGACCATATTTTTTTTCCTATTATGCAACTAAGCTTTACCCACTATATCACAATTCACAAGTTATGTTCTTATGCAAAAATAATTCTAATAGAATCTTATGCAAAGTATTTAGAACATATAAAGCTTAAAGATTATAACTACTTTTCCCCCAAAATTCCAAATCATTCTTTCTCTCCTGTAGTTGCACCTTTCGTTTTGATTCTCTTTAAACGGATCGACCCATAATGACCACAAAGGAAGAAGGATCAATTAGAGATAAATAGGATTAATTAATGGGTATGTTGATTTAGCTAAATAGGCCTTATCAAACTTATTGCAATTAGTTAAAAATCCATTATCTATAGCAATATGGGCTCTATTTAAAGTACATGTTATTATAATAAAAAGTATAATTTATTTAAACTTACAAGTGGGCTATAATAAAATTAAATTGTAAATACATTAATAGTTATGTGCTTAAGAGACCTAGTGGGGGCAGATACTTAGCTAGGGTCTTAATATTAGATTTATTACATAGAAGGGTATATCACAATTTTTTTTTTGAGTGAGGGCATTTGCCCACACTCGCTTGAATGTGGCTCCACCACTGGCCACCTGCAGCCCTTTGGGTGCTAGAGAATTATATGTGGAAATTTTGCCAATCAGTATAGCTGCAACAAAAGCAAACTGTAAAATGAAGTGGCTTCGGAACTATGGTATGCTGTAAAGACAAGGATCCCCTCTAACGTAGAGAGGGAAGATAGGATGTGATTAACGATAGGTGAGACATGCTGGGTTCATTGAAGAACAGCATCAAGGAACACAAACCAAGTGTGATTCTCGCAAATCAAGTTGCCATTTAGGTGTTGGAGAGACTTTAGTGTCAATGAAACTTGTAGCCTTTTAATTATTAAGGAAAACTAGTTGCATATGAAGATTGGTATCGTGTAGATGCACAGAGGCACACGCAACAACAAAGTCATCTCTTGAGGGCAAAATGTAAGATGCAAATGGGTTTGATACAACGGGCACATGCGAAACATATGGACCAATTGTTTTTGTCGTGGAGACTTGAAATGTCAAAACAAACTTTAGCATATCATATAGGTCTGCATTGTGAGGGATGGAAGACGGAAGAAGGGTTACCTACAGCATGTGTACCAAGAAATCTACTTTCCACATGTACATCAAGAAATCTACTTTCCATATGTATGTCAAGAAATTTACTTCCCAGAAATTTACTTGTCCTCATGTATTTCAAGATTTCTTGATGTACATTCGGAAGTAGATTTCTAGGACAAGCTCCCATGTCAGTGGATCATTCTGATTATCCTCTAGTCAGAAGTTGGGTTGCCTTTTGTGTGGATGCTGTTATTGGGAGTTTTAATTATGTTGAGAACATTTGCCATCTCTAGCATGAAGGGTTGCCATCAGCATGTATACCAAGAAATCTACTTCCCTAGAAATCTATCCTCCCCATGTACATCGAGAAATCTGCCTTCCACTTTTATGTCAAGAAATTTACTTCCTAGGAATCTACTTTCCTCGTGTATTTCAAGATTTCTTGATGTACACTTGGAAAGTAGATTTCTAGCACAAGCTCCCCAGTCTCAGATCATTCTGCTTATCCTTTCATCAGAAGGTGGGATGTCCCTCGTTCTGATGCTGGTATTGACAGTTTTAGTTACATAGGCCACCTCTAGCATGATTGTTCCATAGTAACATGGTTAAGTTTCGTGTATACTTGTAACATATTTCCTCAAAATTAAGTAGAAAGTTATGCTTTAGTGAAACTTTTTTACTTATCTTCAATACCCATTAACTAGGGTGATAGTTTGCCTTGTGGTCAAAACCTTTGATTTGTGCTAGTAGCCTAGTATATATTGCCGCTATTTTACCCATCAACTATAGCATATATATTGCCAGCATCTCAAAATTTCTCAGATTACAGTTTCTTCTTATAGCTGATACTTACGATATATCACCTATATATGGTCAGAAAGGCATTTTCTTTTTGGCAGAAAAGCATTAAGTTTGCTAATTATTTTTATGAAATCATCGTAAAACAATTTGTTGGTAAGCGAAAGATCCTAATTTTGGTATCATTGCAGTTGTTATATATGAAGCCTTTGAGCAGAGATCTCAACCATTATGCTTATGAGTTATCATACATTAAACCTTTGATTCATGTTGGTGTACCAAACTGTTTGGGAAATACCTTGCTGATTAGTGCTGCGTATGATGCAGGTTAGGCTTTGCCGAGAGAAGGCCACTGGCAATATTTATGCTATGAAAAAGCTGAAAAAATCAGAAATGCTTAGTAGGGGTCAGGTGAGATGCCGCTGATTCTAAAATCCGTTCTATTTGCTTGGCGCCATTTTGTATTACCTGTGCTTTTGTTCTGACCTCTGAAGTAATAGTTATTTCCTGAGTTCTTTATGCCAAATTACGTTGGTACTTGGAAAGGCTGCATTCTCTGCACAAGAAATTTACTTTGACCATTTAGATGACATCATCAGTGTAAATATCATGATAATCTATTGATATGATATTTTTTTTTCAAAAAGTGGACCACACAGTTTGGGTAGAAGTGGTCACTAACAATTAGCAACCCTTAATAACATGGCTTGAAAGGTGGTTTTAAGTGGCAGATAAACATTTCCCAGCATAATGTGCTTTCCTTGCTAGGATTTCCTTTTTTCTGAATCATTTTGCTTAATGCACATGGAAAGATTATTGTTGTACTTTATGATTCTCTTTAATTGATTTGTAAATATCTTTTTTCCAGTATTCAAGTTACATTTGTCAAAATGTTATAGGTTGAGCATGTCAGAGCGGAAAGAAACTTGCTTGCTGAGGTTGCAAGTCATTGTATTGTTAAACTGTACTATTCTTTTCAAGATGCTGAATATCTATACCTAATAATGGAATATCTTCCTGGAGGAGACATGATGACCCTACTTATAAGAGAAGACACCTTAACTGAAAGCGTGGCTAGATTTTACATCGCTCAGAGTGTATTAGCAATAGAATCCATTCATAGGCATAACTACATTCATAGGTAAGTATTGAACTCTTTTCATTAATTTGATATTTCCATTATAGCACTCCTTTAATTTCCATCATATGCAGAGATATTAAGCCCGACAATCTGCTACTGGACAAAAATGGTCATATGAAGTTGTCGGACTTTGGCCTTTGCAAGCCAATTGATTGTAGAACACTTTCTACTTTGAATGAAAATGAACCCTTGGATGATGACAGCTTAAAGGAGTCAATGGACATTGATGGATCCTTCTCAGATGCAAATAATGGTAGCAGGTGGAAAAGCCCCAACGAACAGCTTCAGCACTGGCAGATGAACAGGAGGAAATTGGTATGTTAATATGTTGATCTTATTAATGTCTTGGTACTTTAATTCTACCTTATCATCCTTTTGTATTTTGGTCATAAATTGGGCTCACAAAACTGCTTTATTTAGGTAATTGATTTTGAAGTAACAGGCTATTATTTTATAATTTTCAGGCATTTTCCACAGTGGGTACACCTGACTACATTGCGCCAGAAGTGTTATTAAAGAAAGGATATGGGATGGAATGTGATTGGTTCGTATATTTATGAAACTTCATCCAGATTCCTGTTCGAATTTTCTTTACCCCTAACCTTGAAGTAGAATGCATGTTTAAAAGTATTAACATTTATGCATTGTACTTCTAAAAAATAAAAAATGACATTATGGTTATGTTAGAAAACCTAGGAGTTTAGTTTCTTTCGTATGCATACAGAGGGTAGAAGATCTTTGACATTTAGTATATTATTTCATGGGCTTAATTCCTCTAGCTTAAAAGTTCTATAGAGGCATTGTTCTATGATTGGTTCATTTTAAATTACAGTTAGGCATGTACATTAGCCATATACTCTTCTCCAAATTCTTGCTTAGTATTTTAATTGTTATATAACAGAATTAGAAACATTTTCCACAGTATTTTGTGAGATCCATCAATTTTTCTGGTTAGGTACTATCCAGTGCACCCAAATTCTATGGAATTAATTAGTTTTCCTTGTTGCAATGATTATTTCTCAATCAGGTGCTTAGTTACTTTCCATGTGCTAAACCACACTTTACTACAACATGAAGTAATTTAGTGTGCAACAGATTTAACTCTAGTCTTCTTAACAGTGTAAGTTAAACTTCCTTTTAATTTAATGATATGATCTTTTTATATCCTTTTAGTTTATATATATGGTGTTCTTTTCTTAAGTTTCCCATACATCTTGGTTTTGGCTTTGGGGAAGTAAATGCTGTTGTTTAAAAGGAGTATTATTCAGTTCCCACTTGAGTTAGTTTCTTATAAGATGATTTACCAGCATTCTTTATTTTTTCCTTATTTTCCTTATATCCATCCTTGTGAACTCCTTGCAGGTGGTCATTGGGCGCAATAATGTATGAAATGCTTGTTGGATACCCACCGTTCTATTCTGATGACCCAATTACAACATGTCGAAAGGTTTCCATGCTAAACCCTTAACTCGGTTGGTTTCTTTCAGGGCCAACTTAATGCGAGAAAGTTGCTACAATTTTGAATTATGTAAAAAAAAAAGACCAAAAGCTGAAGTTGATGGGTTGTTATGGAACAGTTTGATATGCCTTTACAAATCAGCATATACTTGGTTACCTCATCATTGCTGACAAATTCATTGAGTCCTTCATTCATCAAGCATATCGATCTTAATTTATCGATATGTAATACATGATAATACAATAAAATATATAATATACATATAATGTGCATAGGAATTTACATAGATTCACATATAGAGGGATATAGGTGTAGGTAAGAACATGTATGTACATCTCTCTGTATGTGTGTTTATGTTACATATGTACAAAGCATATTTTTCTGATGCCTGTGCGTGTACTGCCTGTCTGCCATGCATTTGAATGAGTCACTTTCCTAGATATGAAGTTAGCTTTAACCATTTATGTGATATCTTGGAAGCTTATTAGATTGAGATTTCACTTTGATATGGGTGTGCGTGCCTACTTGCGTGTTTGCTTATATGTGTGCGGTGTGTATTTTTTGTGTGCACAGATACGCATGCCATGCACAAGCACTTTAACTAGATAAAATTAGCTTCAACCGTCTATTTGATTTCCTTTTAATGTTGTTAGATTGAAATTCCAATTTGATGGACTTTCCTTATTAATTCCTGACCGAATTGAGATTTGCTTTAATGATTTTATTTTTTATATTTAGTGCGCAATTTAATTTGATGATTCTCTAATTATTTATTCAAATTACCTGTTTGACATAATTTGGCTGCCTTCAGTTTCACCCACTAACCAAAGCAGAATTCTCTATCGCAAACGATCTCCATCTATCTGTTTTACATCGTCTTAGATCAGATAACATACATATTGGATCAGATGTAAAACTTTCAACTTGTTTTTATTTCATACATATAATTTAGGAGAAAAATGAAATTTGCGGAGCCTAAGCTTTTAAAGCCTGCACATCTGTTTACCTCAAAAGTTTGAGGACTTCACTTTTCACGTTTGCATTTTCAAGCATTGGTATGGAGTTTTACCTTATTAATTATCTTCTAATATAACTTTTATGCATTATCACTGCCTTAATAAAGTTCTTTAATAAAGTTCTTCAATCACTGCCTTAATGATCTCAAAAGTTTGAGGACTTCACTTTTATGCATTATCACTTTTGTCCACCCATTGGATATTCATGCAGCTGAAATTTCATTTCAATAAGTACACACACACACACATGATATAGACACAATAATTTCAGATACACTGGAAGATTTTGATTTATCACTTCTTAGAAATTTTCATGTGCATCATGTTGCATTTCTGTAAAAGGAGAAAACTTGGGGATTTTCAGAACTAAACCGTGCATATGAACTGAAGAAAGGTTTATTTACACTTACTATGATACTAAAGTTACTGCCACTCGTTGCAGGAATGTGACTAGTACTTGTTTATGCATGCAACTTTCCGTCTTCCCTTCTATCAAATATTCATTTCCTTTTCCTATGTCTTCTCTATTCTCGATTCTTTCCCCATCTGAAATTTAATCTGAAATCTTTTACAACTCCTTGATATTAATCGTCCGTTTACAACTTCTTTATGTTGTCTCTCTTCCCTATGCACTCTCTTTGATCACTTGGAGACTACTAGTCTTTCCTACTAATAAAAACACTCTTCCACAGACAGGTAAAGCATCTCCTATCTGATAGGAAGTGATGTCATATATCTTTTATCTGAGAGTCTTGATTCTGAAAAATGCTACTATGTTTTCTTGCCGCTTTGTAAATGTCATTTTAGTGGTATTTCTAATATATCACATAATATTTAGAGTGAAAGCAAAACTCGATTATCAAAATCATAATATTACAATAGAACAATTTTTCAAAACAGCCCCAAACAGATTTTTATTTTTCAAAATCGACCTTTTTTTTATTTATCAAAACCGACCCGTTTTTTGATTAGCAGCCTAATCACTCTCCTAAACAGTCGGGGTTGCCAACCCCGACTATTTAGGAGGGTGTTAAGCGCCAATTAGAAGCCTTGAACCCTGAAAATTTATGTCCTAAATAGTCGGGGTTGGCAACCCAGACTATTTAGGAAGGTGATTAGGCTGCTAATCAAAAAAACGGGTCGGTTTTGATAAATTAAAAAAGGGTTGATTTTGAAAAATAAAAATTTAAATGTGGCTGTTTTGAAAAATTGTTCTATTACAATATTATGAATGCAACAACATTTTAATATAAAGTCGTCATAGCATGGTTAAAAAACTAGTTTAGCAAATATGGTGGATCCTATCAATTACACAAGAACCTGATTTGACTTCTTCTGGAGGTTTTGGTTTTCGCATTGACATCATAGTTGGTTCTAATTTAAGTTCTTCTCATGACATTGAGATTAATGAGTTGAAGCTGTGTACTAAGTTGTACATCTGATATGTACTATTTCATATTTAGAGATGTAAAAAACTTCTAATATTGTCTGACCACACCTTTTATTAGATTGTGCATTGGAGAAATCATTTGAAATTTCCGGAAGATGCTAGGCTTTCTCCTGAAGCACGAGATCTTATATGTAGATTGCTATGTGATGTTGAACACAGGTTAGGCAGTGGTGGGGCAGACCAAATAAAGGTATTGTGCTGACTATATGGGAATCTTATTCATTTTGTTTCTTCTGTTATATAATTTTCTTCAAGTTTTTATTTCTATTTTTTCTCAGGCTCATCCCTGGTTCAGAGATGTCGTATGGGAGAAACTTTATGAAATGGAGGCAGCATTTAAGCCTGAGGTCAAGGATGAATTGGACACCCAAAACTTCTTGAAATTTGATGAGGTATGATGCTTATTAAGATTTCTGTTTGATTTTTCAATGTTCACTGAATGATGAATTGTTTTATTCCATTTCTTCTCACTGGTGCTTAAATTCTAAGTGGTTTTTGTTATTAACTATGGAGAAACTATGTGTAAGTTCTAGTCTCTCTTTATATGTCGTGTATGAACTTTGTGGACATGAAGTGAGAATATTTGTGACTGTACTAGTTTTAGGTTGTCTTTGTGTGCTTAGTTCACTATTCTTTCTTGGTACATCAATTTTCTTTCTAGCATATCTTTTCCTGTAATAAACATCTAAAGATATTAATTTCAAAATGAAGAAATGTGAGCATTTTCTTAAATTTTAAAGAATTTCACTTTACATTTGGAAGATTGGTACCATAATTTGTTGCATGGGCTCGATGGAAGTTGATAACTTCTTTTTTGTTTATGATCCAGATGGAGCCTCCTGCTAGAACGAGTTCCGGACACAGTAGAAAGGTACAATATATTCTTCTAAACGTATGGTTCTGGAAATTCCTTTGGAGGATAAGCTAGTTTGGTAATCATTGGTTCTGATCATTGTCGATTATCGAAATTTACTTTGACAGATGCTTTATTGTCGTTTAGATGTATTTCACTTGGAATTGTCAATTTAATACAAGGAACACGCATATTTCTCCGAAAGACTCCTTGTCCTAGATGGCTTTTAGTGTATACCTTCCATATTTTTCTACTTTATGCATGCATTGCAATATTTAAAGATACGATTATTGAAGTTCTTCTACAAAATAGATCCTCGTTGGCAGTAGCTTACTACAGTTTAATCGCACTATTCTTATTCTGCACATTGTAAGCATGAGTTTTTTATTTTTATTTTTCTACTGCAATCCCATCTCATGAATCCAAGGCAGTTTGTGGTCTAACTCTGCATAAGGTTTTGGATACATTAGAAATCATTCATATATTTTGTCTCTTTGGTTGGTTAGGGTCTTTTACAGGAAATCTTTGCTTCAAATTCTTTTGGAATGCCTTCTATGTATTAGACGATAACTAACTTGTGAAGTTCAACTTTCAAATACAATTGTGAAAGCATGACAGTGGTCAAGTTCACTATGGAGCACTTCTGTTCTGTGCTTTTCAGGTTATGGTTTCAGCTCCTTTGCTTCTAATAGACTAAGATGGCTCACTAAGACACTGATTCTTGTTAGGAACTTCCGAACTTGACCAAAAGTTACACTGCATGCAACTTTTTGTAATATTTATTGCTTGCTCTTTCTTTCTTAAACTTGTGCACTCAAGTCAGTTATTTTTTTAGTGAATAATATTTGGAAACACTCTTTTTCTCATATGTGATCGTTGTTGCTGTTGATCCATACTGTAGACGGGTTTTTTTTTCCTAATACTTATTTTACCTCACAGAAATTGAACAGATGCCCATGGGATGTCTACCAGTGTAAAGTAGATTAAACTCCCTCACCCGGGGAACTCTTAAGACTGCTATAAATGCATCTTTTTGCTCCTTACTTCCTGATTCTTCCTGTGTTATTTCGGATCTTTTTGCCTCTTGATGGGACAGATCACCTCTAGCTTGAAACTTCTATATATTTCGCAGATGTCTTCTTTGTTTGGCCTGATATATCTGAGATTATATAAGTGTGTATGAAACTACAAGTCCTATTGAAAATTAAGCTGTTCTTTGATTGACCTGACTATTCTACATTAAAAGTAATTTGTTCTATGATTGCATTAGCATGTCTCCTGAAAATATTAGGTCCGTCCTGTAAGTTAAAGTTGAACCTCATAGGCACAACAAAAGTATCTGATAAGATTGGTGCAGAAGGGTCTAGATACAAATTCCAACTGCGAACCATGCTTGTTTGGTGTCAGATGTCATGGTCGAGGTAGATCTGACTATAAATTAATAACTAAAGCCTACCTGTTCCAACTATGTTGCTATTGGGTAAGGGTTCTACAACTTGGGAATCTCCACCTGCTAAACAAATCTACACAACTTTAAGTGGCAAAACCAATTTTCAGATGCATTTATGTAAATATATATATTTGTGCTCGTTTGTTCATATTTTTGCATCATATTGCATCTGATTGCTTCATAGGTGATGTAAGCAATATTATTAAAAAAAGAAAAATCCAGTATTTTGAATGCTAACTATATGTGTTCTGTCAAGTTTGGTGTATTCTTCATATCTTGCGCTTGCTGAAAGTATGAAACTACAAGTCTTATTGACTGTTGACTGTTCTATATTAAAACGACTTTTCTATAAGCATTAGCGTGTCTACCAAAAATGTCAGGACAGTCCAGTATTTGATATGATTGGTGCAGAAAGGTGTAAACACAATTCCAACAGAAGATCATGCTTGTTTGGTGTCAGATGTCATGGTCGAGCTAGATCTGACAATAATATTATGACCAAAGCCTACTTGTTCCAACTTTGTTGCTATTGGGTATGGTTTTACAAATTGGGAACCTCCAGCTGCTAAACAAATCTACACAACATTAAGGTGGCAAAACATAAATTCAGGTGCATTTATATATATATATTTATGCATGTGTACTCATGTGTTTATATCATTGCGTTTGATCTATTCATAGGTGTAAGCAACATTATCATTTTTTTTCCTTCAGGATTTTGAATGCTAACTACATCTGCGTTCGATATGTCATTTGAAATATTGTGCATATTTGATGGTTACTGAGTTGTGTATGAGTATTGTTGGCATCTGAATCTTTTGTTTGGATTATTTATATGCAGAAGTTGCTGAGCCCCAAAGACTTGAGTTTTGTTGGGTATACATACAAAAATTTTGATGCTGTCAAAGGGTTGCATGGTAAGGAACTTTTCGAAACTTCTTTTTAGAAGAAACGTTTAATCTCATTCTGTTTTTTTAATAATCTGGATAAAATATATAAATGTAAGTTACCTTCCGCCAAGTTTTGACACAAGTGTGCGACAGAACCTGCCCATGCTTTTAAAATACTGTCTCTGCACTGAATATCAACAAGTGCATATACAATAGAGTTATATACAACAAGTGCATATACAATAGAGTTATATGTGTGTGTGTGTTGAGATGCACGTGCAATGCACGTGGTCAAATATGATGATTATTTAAATTGATAAAAATTAAATAAAAATAAAAAAGAAAACAAAGTTTTTTGTAGGGTTGATCATCAACTCAATAATCTTTCCTTCAAATAAAATATTGTCATTGTTTTTTTCAACTCTGACTGTGGCCATATGATCTACTATTTGTGAGTTATAAACACATTGATCTAGTACAACATCTCTATTTATTAGCATCTTGAAGTCTTCAAAAGATGGGTGATCATTCAATTCGCAAAGAAAATTTGCATATGAATTTATTTGTAATATATCCATTAAACTTTTAGTTGTAGTTTAACTCATATTCACATTAACTTTTAGTTGTTATTTCACTCATATTTATATTATCTAATATTCTTATTCAATTTTGTAGCTCATTCTCCTTGCCATAGAAGTATAATTAAAAGTATAAAGAATTATTTTCTTGCGAAATTAAAACAGAGAGATTATGATGTATTTCATCATATGCTCTGAATATAATTTTTTTGATGCAATGTCTCTATCATATCTTGCCCCAAACGATGCGAATGAAAAATGCTATTATAACTCACTTGCCTAGGGCAATTGTATTGTATATAGGACGTATAACTTATCTTGAATATCCATATCTGCTAAATGTATTTTGCTCTTGTGAGAGCAAAATGTTAGAGACTTGTATTCAAATTTTTTGACTCTATAAAAAACACAAGAATTTGGAGTGCATAACATATATCGCAAAGAACATACTAGTTCACGAAGATTTTTTTTCTAATAATGATATTATTACAATGATATTACTATTTAGTATTAAATTAATTTTATTATATAAGTCTATAAGATTATATGACACTTTTTAATTAATTATAAACTATATATATGGAAACATCGATGCTTATAGCCAATAGTTAGACTCCACAAAATAGGTTAACTTTACATTATAGTTTGCTATTAGTAATATTGTTGGTAATACCATTACCTTTCCTCTTTATCTTATTATTCATACTTTTTTGATGTAAGTTCTCTTTTGCTAATCACTCAATTGGTTATATTTAGTTTTTATAATATCAGAGGTTAGAATATTCTCTTCTATTTAAAAAAGAATGACATAATTTTCTTAAAAAATATATGCACATTAGCAATAGTATATACTTCAGTTCAACTCAAACATTAGTTTGAAGTCATTTAGAGTGATGTCCTTTTTACGATAGAATGGTGATATAATGATTATACAATTCAAAAGTCAAAAAGAAGAAATTTCTACAAAGGAAAAATAATTTAATATGTCAAATTAACAGCTAATTTATAAAATATATATGGACAATGCGGATAGCTATAGAAAGTAAGGTATATATATTCATGAAAATTCCATAGTGAGATACCAAGTGGAAGCATAAATAATTATTATTTTAGTTATTAATTTAATACCTGTAACTATGGAACAAATCTCAAGCAGAAAATAGGAGTTGAGATTGTATAGTCCTCTAGGTAAATACATAAATGTTATTAGAGCTCCTTTTTATATTAAATTTAGAAGTAATAATTTAAATTATTAAGCGCTAAATATTAGTTCATGTGAGAAAGTAATCTATGGTTTATATACCTATATAGTCAATCAATTAAACGTATTAAAATTATATGGTAGATTCACATTAAATATAATTTATAAAAAATAGTACATTAAAGTCAAAATCCTTTCAACCACTATATAGATTGTTTGAATTTTTTTGCATATATAAACTATACTGCCTAGGAATAGTGATTTGCACACTTAACTATGGCGTAATACATCTTAAGAACGATTTACTCGTTAATATCATTATTAATTGATGTATCTATGCATTACATTGAAAACACAATGAAAATTTGAAAAACTACAAAAGAAAACACCCTCAAAAGTTTTAAAAATTATAAAAAAACATCCTAAATTTTGTAATTTACAAATACACAAAACTATTAAACATTACATTGAAATCAAGGAATTACAAAAAATTATTAAAAATTTTAAATTTTGGAGGGGTAATTTGCAATGTACTAAACTTTAAGGTTTTTTTGTAAATTTTAAATTTAATAGATTTTTAATTAGTTATGTTCTTTTTAAAAAAGTTATAAGTAATATTGATCATGAAAAGTTTTTCCTAAACATATACTTTTAAAGGGAGTATGATATTTTTTGCACATTTTTAATTTTCAGGGATTCTTAATAATTCTGTATATTCATTTTAGTGTCTATAAATTAGAAATCCTAATGGTGTTTTTTGTAAATTATGAATTTTAGCGGTTTTTTTACAATTTTTTTTAAACTTATAGGCCTTTTTTATAGATTATAAATTGTTTATAGACTATTTATAATTCGTATGTTTTAATTTACTAATGAGTTAGAAATTCTCAGGGTGTTTTTTATAAATTTTGAATTTTGAGTGTTTGTTTGTAATTTTTGAAATTTTAGAGTTTTTTTATAAATTATAAATTATGTAGGGGATATTTGTAGTTCTCTATGAACTGAAATAAGTAAAGGATTTGAATTATATCAAACGTATCTCCTTTATCCTATAACATGTTAAGTCTCATTATGAATATGATAAAACATTTAATTACCAATTCAAAGAAGATAGGATAATTAGAATAGATTAGGATAACAATGTAATATTAAAAAAAAAGTTAAGGGTAATATTGACTATGAAAAGATTTTTCGGAACTCGCACTTTTAAAGGGAGAATGATATATATATATTCCAAATTAAAAATTTTATTTGTTCAGTTTTGATTCGGTTTGGTTTCCTAAATTGTGAGACTCATAGACGAAATGATTGATTGCTAAGGGGGTGTTTGGTTCAATTTCTATAAATTATAGGAAATGTTTTCCACCCAAAATATGATTTCCTTGTATTTCTTAAAAAAATTATAGGAAAAATTTTGAGAAGTCAAAAAGTAATAATTTTCTTATTTTTTATACTTTGCTTGGTTGGTTCAAAACAAGAAAATGGCTCATAACTTTATAGAAAATGGGTATGAGACGAGTTTTGTTGATTAAATAAGGAAGGTGTCAGATTTCCTGTTGATTTCTTCTCATTTTGAGAGGAAATTGCTTTTTGTAAAGTTTGGTAGTTTTTGATATTTTATAGAAAATATTTCTATAAATTTTTTGTTGAACCAAACACAATTTACAGAAATCTATAGAAAACTTTTAATTACAAAATTACCAATTCAGATATTTTGAGAAAAGTTTTCTCAAAAAGTGTGCAACCAAACAGTCCCTAAACCTAAACTCCTCTTTGTAAGTAAGAATTGCATTCTGGTAGAGGATCTAATAGTCTTATCAACCTCAGTTCTCCAGTAGATTATAATCATCCGAGCGCTAACATCATATGTCTGTCTCAAATTTAGATTCCCATGAAACAGTTAGAAGAATATTTCGACATTTAACGAAAAGAAGGTAGTGAAGTGCTATTTTAAAAGATAATAGGGAATTTAAATGTCAAGAAGAAAAAAGGTAAGGTAGATAAGTGCAAAGTGAATTAAACTATAGGGTATTTAAAGGTCAAGAAAAAAGATAGGGTATATAACTGCAAAGTCAAGTAAATTACAGGATGTTTAAAAGTCAAGGAAAAAAATTAGGATATTTAACTGCAAAGTCATATAAATTATAAGGTATTTAAGTGCTATTTTGACCTTATATATGTCTGTACTTGTACATTGCAAAGAATGCAAAAGTGTATATTCACCTTTTATTGTCAGTAACCCATAGTGATGGCATGTGAAAATTGGGATGAGTGGTAAGGGACAGTCTCTTTGAGTGAGTTCCCTAGACTTTCCCATGCTCACGAGATCATAAAATTTCATTGCAGTGACTTGTTATTGTGTATGACCGTGACAAGTCATTGCATCAAATGTTTTAAAGACAAGTCACCGAGTGTCGCTCTTCACTTCCCTAGTTGTCTTTTCCTTTTCCTCTATCTTTTTCTCCTTTCAATTTCTATGTACAATTTCATTCTGCACAAATTAACAACACTCATGAGAAGAGGAGGGGGAAAAACACTAAAATTAAAAAGACATAAAAGAACAAGATTGTAGGACCGGTTTGCAATGCAGGGACTTGCTGCGTCTATAAAATCTCTTCAAACTACTCTAACCCGGTCTCTAAAACCCCTTCAAAGAATTTGAAAAATATTCGAAACCCAATACCTCTCTACCTCTCTCTCTAACCTTTCATCACCTGACAACTCATTGTCCTCGCGGCAGAGACTGGAGCACATCGTGTGACCAGTTTGGGATCAATGAGATTGTAGTGAGATTTTTATTACATTCTTCTATGGCTTAATAGCACTTATATACCCTGATGTTCACACAACCTTTTACTTGTATACCCTATGTTTTTTTTCCAGGATTTGTTACCCTAATGTTTACACAACTTTGCATTATATACCTTAAAGTTGAACTTTGCAAGTCACTACCCTCTATTACTTTGCTGATGGAATATTCCCTCATAGATTCCCATGTGACTTGCATGTGGGCAGAATGAGTCAAAATTACCCCAATAGTTGGCTGAAACAACCAAAAAACCCAAACACAACCTTTATATCCTCATCTTCCTCCATTCTTTCATATTTGTTTCCCTTTACCATTTCTATTTTGTGTCTTAGAAATCCATAATTATGTGCTCAAATACATAATAATCTTAAAACTTATACTATATAAGTTTAAACCAACATGTAATCCAAGTCTTTCAAAAGTCTACAACAAGCCTGCTTTGCAAAGTACCAGGGAATCGGAACGTGAACAAGCCCGCGACGTATTAGACTGAGGAAAAAAATACTAGACCTTCTACTCAATCTAATACGCTAAGCGTCAAGTAATATAAAGCAAAGGCGTTGGTCCCCGATCACAGTAGCGAGAATATAATAAATAACTGAGAACCAAATGATACATATCACAACTGAAATATCATCTCAGACATAATATTCGGGTCAAACATGCCCTGGTACAAGTCCATCTAACTGAATACTAGAGAGTCATAATAATACATCAACTAAATGGAAATATAAGGTACTGCAAAAGTAAACTAGGGTCATAAACTAACTAAAAGAGCCCTGCGTATAATCAGACACATAGTTCCAACATTAAACAAACATGTAATCCAAAAAATACCCATTAGTGCACACTATTTGCCATATCCAGCAACAGAATAGATTGCTAACTTCATAAACACATATTGTTGCATTCATAGAGAGAACACATAACTAATCCATAGGTTGTTTGGTGGATACAAACACAAAAAATCCACTCAAAAACCAGCCAGTTACACACATTGTTTCATGCCACAAACCTGACACGTTATGTTTCATTTGACAAAGTACAAGCACATAGACAATCACAGAGTACCTAAAAGATAACCTAAAAAAGCAATTCTCATTTTTTTCACCAATTATTTTTACCAACTGTACAACCTGCAGATACGAGGAGAAGTACGTCACCAAGAAGATCTATCGATTCCATCTTCGGTAACGAACTCAGAACACATCACAACTTTCATATTCTTTACATCATCTCTTTCGATCATTCTCAAGCGCACCAACTCTTTTCGCCGTTTCCCTTCATTTCTATCACCAGGTGATTCTGTAATGGAGTCTAGGAGGAAGGCAAACCCTGAGGATGCAGATACCCATATGGTTTCTTCTGGTGATGCCATGTCTCCTTAAGCCCTTGCCTATACTAAAAGCTCTTATTAGGACACAACGCCCTCGCTGATGTGGCTACTGGGAAAATCCTGCTTGTTTTTAGTCGGGTCTGCCCTAGTTTGTGCTCTGATAAGAATTATTGTCAAAGGCATTTTGTAGAATCAAAACCATTGCCTAGCTGTATAGTATTGTATTAAGAATGTTCATTTCCGTTTTACTCTGTTTTAAGACTTTTGGTTGACAGTAGACATCGGTCCTGGCTGCCCAGGTTGGCAGCGCAAAAACATGCCTTCTCTTGCGGCAGCTTCTGTTCTGCTTATATCTAATTTGGTGACAATAATACGTTGCCTTTTCCACCAAGTTTGAAGTCATGTTGATACTGTTGTCATCTGTAGGTTTGGTAAATCTTGTTTGTGTTATTGTTCTTCTATCGTCGTCTACCCCGCAATGTTTTTAAGGTCTCGTTTCTTTCTGGTATGGATATTTTGCTCTTACAGGCGACGACTGTTAGTTTTTTTTGTTTATCACCCTAATGCATGGCCTGCTTTCTGCGTTGAGCTGTCTGTCTTATACCGAAAATACTTGATACGATGGGCCCCTGCTTGAAGGTTTTCCTATATGAGTAAGCCTGAGAGAAATTATAAGTTGACCGTAGGAAAAGAGCTGTTAAAGACATCAAATTATCCCATACAAGCTTCTCTCTTAAGAAAAGTTCAGCTTTCCGCAGAGCGATCCTCGGAGAATGAGAATGAGAGGGTTTTCTACCGGTCAGCTATGATGCGATTCGATTGTATGTAGGAAAAGACCATGATCTAGTAGAGATGCAGAGGAACTTGAGAGAATCTTCGTGTTGATTGGTATCAAAGATACTGTCGGCCGGGAGGAGGAAATTGCATGGTAATGGTAGAGATTCATTGCCAACGGCACCGGTATTCGACCACCATCAATATCTACTAAGTTGTTTATTACTAGAACCACTATAAAGCTCTGATGACTATGAGGTGCCAACAACAGTGGTGGGGTCTCATTGTGTCCTATGGGCTCACAGGACACAATTGGATTACCTACTTCATACATTTGCTTTTTCTATTTTTTTTCCTTCTATTTTTACTTCTTACATGCTGCTTAGGACACCATCAAAATAGAGCAGGACACCACTGAAAGGGATAAAGCTGTGAAATTGTCAATGCAGATTTCAAATACAAACATGATAAATTATATGGTGATACTACTGGGTCAAAATCTGGCTACACCACTGCCAACAACAAATATTAGAACTAGAATATGCCTTGGGTCGACATAGTTTATAATTATTTATTTCAATCACAAAATATATATTAAACTTGTTTTTTTAAAATCATATAATATGATATTTAATTCACTAATATATCTTTATATTGGATTTCACTCGAGGATTGAAGTTTCAATTTTTTCAGTCCAATCAAACATACTTAAAGTATCACAAGAAAAAAACTAAAAAACTAAAAAATAAATAGATAGACCAAAAAAACACTAAAGTAAGAATTTCTCTAAATATCATGTTTTTAAATAGGGGAATATGTTACTAAAAAAAGACATCTTAGATAAAATCTAAGGATGCGCCTTGGTAGGACAACCTTAGCCATAGATCAAACATGCCGATCTCATGTGATCATTAACTTAAATAGTTTTGTAGATATTTGTAAGGACCCTATCCCACTTCGAATAAATTTTGACTGCATATTTCGGTCGAATAAATTTGAGCCGTCCAATGTTGTCTAATCCATACTTTTTGACGTGTCACATGCTTTTCTTCAAGGGGGAAATCACGAGTATTATTTTCATGTTTGGTAAAGTGAGTTTTGTGTTTTAAATTGAATTTTTGGGTCTTCATAAAGATTTGGGCTTTAAGAATGTGATAGATGGATTATTATGACAACTCAGCTTATTGGGTTGGACCCAATAGATTGGATACTCATTGGACCCAAACCCTCTTCTTAATGCCCCATATAAAAGCCCCAAATCATCTCCCTCGTCGGATTTAAAGTTGAGATTGGAAAGTTTGGAGGCCAAAGAGATAATTGATTCTACAACCAAGGTAAATATTTTCTTCCTCAATTTTTTTCCTTTGAAACTTTGGGCTTATGGGTTTTGCATATCTCATTCTCCTCTTGCTTTTGATATATAACAGTTTTTTTTTTTTTTTGAATGAGTTGGTTTTTTATTTTCATGAGATTTGATCAAGGGGAGGATCTCTCTAAGTAGTAGATCTCAATTCACAATCTCTTTTAAGGAGAATGACTCACTGTTGTAGGTTAATGTTAACTTTGCAAAGATCCATGCTGAACATATTTTTCTTGGGGTTTGAGTATTTTGTGATCTTAGCATTTCTATGATGCTTTTGGATAGTTTTGAGTAGATTGGATAACGAATACTCCCATTTTTAGTTTGGATTGCGAGCCTTCAAGCTCCAATGGTGAATTTGAAAATACTTGATCATTTGATGTGAAACTTGATGGAAGAGATCCCTCTTGGCAGTAGAAATATCGGGTTGAAGTTGGTTTTTTCTTTGGTTTTGAGTCTACGAAGTATTTGATCGAAAACATTTTGAAATTCACGGATCTCAGCACGAACGCATGCGCTCGACTTGTCCAGTGCACGTGCTCGGTGAAATACTCGAGAACAATTTTGTTTATAGTCTTTGATCACTTGCGCCCAATCAATGAGCTCACACACTCAAGCGGGTTTTTTTGAAGATGTTTTTTTTTTATTTCTCAATCTGCTGTCAGAACTTGGCTGACTCAGCATTGGGTGAGCACACACGCCCAACCTTCGAGCACACGTGTTTAGTTCAACAAATAGATTCTTTTAATTTTGAAAAAATTTAATCTGTGTGAGCTTGTTTTTCATGATTCTTTAGTTTCCATTCATGGGTTATGACATAAGTTATGCAACATAGCTTGTTCTTGCCATCTTGAGATAAAGTAGATGATAAAGTAGTTGCTTGGTTAAAGTTCTCTGTTTATGTTCATTTAATTGAAATCACGATATATCCATGTTTATGTGCAAGCAAAGCTTGTGGTTCTATGTTATCACATAGTGCTTTATCATATGTTTCTTCCATGCTATACTACGTTATGCCATGACCTAGAATCTATAGACTTTATGCATCTTGGCCCAAGTGATACATTGGAATTTTGTTTGCTTGGTTTGTTATCATGTGGTTTGGCCCTAGGGCTATGCATGATTAGGCATCATGATGTGGTACATACATGATGATGATGGTTGTTTGTGTGTGAATATTGGGGGTGTCCTCATGATACTAAAGCAAGAACATTTTCTGTTTGAATCAAGAAAGTTCTCGGTTTAGGATACAACGTGATTTTGAGTGGATGCTTGTGATTCTCCACCATCAAAAACTTGATCAAGTATAAAACATGATAAACCCATAAAGAAAGATCGAGAAAAAGATCAAGTATCAGTATGTATCAAGTCATGAATGATTTGTTTTGATATTTGATGAGCATGTTTCGTTTGCTTTGGAAACCCAGTCGCAGAGGACAACCATATGATAGATGTTCTCTATGGAATGGGTTCTTCAGGCTTAGTGTATAGTATATCATGTATAACCAAGTAATAAAAATGTTCATGTGACATAATTAATGGGAGAAATTTTAACATCTCATAGATAATATGTGGCCTAAGGTTGTGTTTGAGTGCTAACGCCGGATGAGTTTGTACACATAAACCAAGTGAAGTGAGAATCCAAGTAACGTTCCTAGTGGGTACACCAAACACACATTATACCGTTAAAGCTTTCCTAAATAAGATTAAATAAAATATGAGAATAGTTAGATGCACACAATACCCTTGCATCGCACTCAAGGATTTAGGTGCACTTTCTTTTGTGATCTCTATTTTGTTGTATATCTAGTTATATGCTAGCTTTGCTTTATGATTTAGATTTCAAGATGTATGTTTCTTGTTCATGAAAGAAAGTAAAGTGATACAGTTATATAGTCTTTTTTATGTTTATACCAATAATGCATTCTCAATACATGTTACATGTGCACAAACCATTTTTTTTTATTTTACCACTTGCTAAATGGTTTTCTGACCATCCTGGTTTGCACACTAATGGTGGGTCTAGACATTTCACTCCTGCTTCTAGGCACACTAGGGTTTACTAATCTACAGTAGATGGGGTTTTCACCGATCGACCAGCTTACCTACCTATTTGCCCAGTTTCTGTTCCGTTTTGATAGCTACCAGATATTGTTATTTATCTTTGCCTTTCTGCTTCTATATAGTGACTCTGATATACTTAGTTATTTTAGTTGTTATTTCATACTTACATAGCCATGCAGCCTTGTTCTTATGTTTTCTATGAGGATGACATTGATATCAGACTCGTGATATTATTTATGTTATTCATTATTTGTGGGATTTGTTGTTTACTTTTGTGAAATATTCTTTGCTTCTGATGAGTCTTGTACTGTATACTTGCTTCTTGCTATATATTTGTTTCTCTGCATTTTGATTATGTATGATTGTGTTTTGATATTTTGGATGAGATGTATATGCTAATATTTTTCATAGGCTTAAATATATGCTTTCGGATTTTATTAGGCTTGATTGTATATACTGCATAGTCTAGTCATGAACCCGTCAAGTGTTTCTGGGACACAAGGTGTGATAAGGTTAGTCCCTTAAATAATTAGGATTTTGATATTACTCTCTCAAACCTTTATATTTGATATTAGTCCCCTAGATTGCATTAATATCTTGATATTAGTCCCTCTGTAAGTTTTGATGTTTAAATCTGTAACACCCTATGTTGTTGACCGGAAAAAAAAAAAAAATCCATAATCGATTTTTTGACAATGAGAGATGAGACAATTTTTATTTATAAGTTGAAAATATCTCTGATCCTAGTCAATCAAAATAGAGGCTTTTTATAGGGTTTTATGTGTTAAAAGCCTAAACAGGTTTTAAGTCCAAAACGGGCAAACCATTAGTTTAAGCTAAGAATCCTTTCCTAGCTAACCTTACATATTAGAATTGAACAAATTTTCACTGTAGACCCAAATCAACTTTTAATTACCAAAATCGACCTATTTTTTTTAATTACCGAAATCGACTCACTTTATGCCACGTAAGCTTAATCACATTTCCTAATTAGTCGGGGTTGCCAACCCCGACTGTTTAGGGCATTAAAAATCGAGTTTAAGGTTTCCAATTGGGTTTAACAATTTCTAAACAGTCGGGGTTGATAACCCTGACTAATTAGGAAATGTGATTAAGCTTACGTGGCATAAAATGGGTTGATTTTGGTAATTAAAAAATGGGTCGATTTTGGTAATTAAAAGTTGGTTTGGGTCTACAGTGAAAATTTGTTCTATTAGAATTCTTAGATTTTTAACACCCATAGGCCGGCCAAACATGAAGAAGGAAGACGGAGCTTTTTGCATATCTTTCATCAGCTTCGAGATCATCTTGTTCAGTAGAAACACCTTCAAGCAAGCACCCACTTTCTTTCTTCTACCATGAATTCTTATATATATATTTAAATTCTTAATCTTGAATGTATTTCTATCCATGTTGATAATCCATATTTTCTTGTATGCTATATGATCGTGTACACATAAAAATTTCAATATAGAACATGCACATATGATTCTTCTAACCTTAGAACCATAGAATTCTGAGAAAAACCAGTAAACCTAGTTTTATGTTATTTTGTATTGGAAATAATTGTCATAATTAATTTTTCATGAATATACCAAGTTTTATAAAGTGTTAAGAAGTCGTATCGAATCCTAGCTTGTGAAAATCTTATTTTTGCACACCAAAGATCCATGTTCATAATTGCAATGCATGCTAGATTTGTATTTTTGTATTAAAAAAGGTATAGAAAATTATTCCTAAGAATAGTATCAGAAAGGTACGAGAAGACCCTAGGTTGAAATCTGAAAAATTTACTGGATCCAAATTTCAGGCATCTGGTTCAATATTTCAGACATCTGGTTCAAGCTTCAGACATCTAGTGAATTTCACTTGTCTCTGCATTCATTTTTTCTGGTTTTGGTTCTCTATCGTTCAGGATCAAATGTCCAGTCCTAGATGTCAAACATCTGGTTCACAATCCATATGTCTGGTTTGATAATTCAAATGCTTGAAAACATGCACATCTTGTTTTATTTTGTAATGAGTCGTTTGATTCCGTAACTTCTTCCTATGACTTCCGTTGATGTTGAAACTTTGTGAACATCTTCGTTAGTAAGTTTTGAGTATATTCAATATTTTATTTAGTATTTTTTAAGTTACATTTTCATAATTATCTAGTTAAACCAAAAATATGAAAATATGATTTTTCTTTTGAAATTGAGTCTTTAGCCCAAACTCAACACCAATCTATTATCAATATGAAAATGAGTTTCCTTACAATGGTGTGGGCTACATGTTACGATCACTCTTGTGATAATGGTTCGACTGTAGATGGTAATAATTATGCCCTTAAAGATTACACGTGCAACTCGTGGGATTTAAGAGTTTAAATATCAGACGCTTGTCTCAATCAACATGGTAAGGTTTTAGCTAAGAAGGAGGTGGGTGCAAGAGGTGCAAACTAGTTACCTATAGGTTTGTGAAAATTGCACCTTGAGAAGAGCTAACATCAGCGGATAGTTAACAACCCGATTTTTAAACCATCATGTTTTTGTGTTTGATTTTCTCATTCGATAGTTAGCCATACAATCTAGAAAAATCTAAGATTAGATAACATCGTGTATAATCGCCTTAAAATGAGTTGATGTGAAAATATTAAGTTTTAATTGGGGGAGAATAAATAATAAATTAGATTTTTATGGTATGAGATTTGACTTGGCCATTTTGATAAGTTTATCCAGAAGTCCATTTTGGATTGTTGAATTGTGATTTTATCATCCACCATAAATTGACCAAATTATTTTTATCCCAAATAATGTATAATAAACTTAGAGTGCTACGAATTGTAATATGTTTTGCACATGCTTGTATGACACATATGAGATGAACAATATTGTATTTTTATTTTCTTTATATTTGTATAATTTGTGAATTTATATATTTTGAGCTTTAAGCTATGAGTTAAGGTTCTTTTTTCCTTTTGTGATATACATCGAGTAAGGGGGTACTCAACGACAGATTTAGATTTTATTTTGTTTCATATATGCTCAGTTATGCACTGTCTTTTCGTATTCCTATTTAGCTTTCGGTATTGTCTCAAATTTTTGATTGTTGATGAATATATGTTTTTGAGCTTCTTTCATTTGATCTCATTTGAGCTTCACATTTTCACTATTCTGTCCTTTGGATCCTACACACTGGTAGTACTTGCTATTATCTACTCTTACGGATTTATTTTTGCTATTTTTGTTCTTTTCTTATTCTTCTCAGGAGGTTGGTGTATTCTCGGAGTAGAGAGCTGGTGGAGTCAAGAATAATGGTATTATAAATGTATATTGATTTTGCTTTGGTTTTTGAAAATAAATTACAATTTTACATTTTTTTT
>BQKN01000585.1:273775-311478 GCA_022839385.1 Asparagus kiusianus
AAAATAGCATACTATCATTTTGAACAAGGATGTTATATACATATAGGTCCTGTTACAATATACAATAATTGCCTACAGGGCACCTATATCTAATGGGGGGGTGCGGGGGTGGAACTTTAGCATATCAAAGATGAAAATGGATGGAACTTTGGGGTACCACAGTTTAACAAAGCCTAGAAAAATAGGCTCACTAGCGATAACCCCCTACATCTTTACATCAATGGCATTTATTATGTCTTAGCTATTTTAATAGCTTTTAACGCCTTCATATTGATAACTAGTGTTATTCCCGCCAGATGCTGCAAGATTTTTTTATGGTGCATATTTTGAATTAAGAAAATTGATTCCAAATATAATTTTTTGTTAAAAATCATAAATAATTTTTAATGTCGAGATAAACTAAGTGTCATAAAAGAACCCACAGCCTATGGGGTATTGAAAAGAACAAATACTCGGTTGCCCTAAAACTATGTAAGAAGCAAATTTGATCCCAGTAGTTTTAGCTAAAACTTAGATGAAAGTCGAAGAAGAAAAACCTTTTCTCAGGAAAGAGTAAGACAACTTAAACATGTATTAGTCACTTATAATTTTATTTAATTAACTTAAAAATATCCAAAAACATATAAGTTTCAACAAAATGACTTAAAATCAACCTACATGACAATAATCTAGGATTGCAACAATAAATCATCATATTATAAAGAAAATATAAATGAATTAATATTAAAATAATTATCTTATTGCTGCAAATTCTCCACACAAAAAATCTTTTTAGATTTCATAGATGAGCACAAACAGAAACAAAGAAAAAATCAAGTGAATTTTAATGTATTCTCTATGTAGAATAACATCCAAGATGAATAATAATTATTCACACATTAAAAATACAAGAGAAATGAACTAACTTTCCAAGTATGAAAGTACATAATAGAGTTTGAAATAAACTTACTTACAATGAAGATGAAACATGTTGGAAGAGACCTTTAGAATGAACATGAAATTATTATGTATGTATATAATAGTGGAGGGGGTTGTCAAATGTTATATGAAAGAGTTTATGATCAATGAAAATGATGGAAATAATAGGTGTTAAATGAAGGCTATTAAAATGTATTTAAATGTGTAAGGTTAAAGATGTTAGACCGACGGGGGGGGGGGGGGGGGGGGGGTTGGGGGATAAAAAAAACCAAAACCGTTTTATGCCAATTAAAACTTATTAACAAATTATTCTAGCAAGTATGATATACAACAAGATATATGAGCCAGGATAAGCAATATGAATAAAGAAAAATATCCTAGCAATGAGATATAAACAATATACGTGCAAGGATATACAAACTAACACAAGGGTAAAATAAACATTCTACAAATATGATAGGGAATATGAAGAGCAATACACAAAGGCGATATAAGATATGAACACAAGAATAAGTGCACCTACGCAAACTCAAACAAACGATATGATCACGGAGTTCGGACCTTCCGTCCTACATCTCCGCTCCCCACTCCCGGGAAGAAATCCACTATCACAACCGGGTTTTCTACACTCACCCGAATAACGTTTACACCACATAATATCGGTTTTCAACGCTCATCGATCAACATTCACAATCTCACAATACAACAAATAATTGTTCTCTAATATGGATGAGAACACAATGTAAGCTCACACTCAATGTTACAAACCCACAACCTAAATTATACTATGAATGTAAATACGATAAGCTCAATGGTTGTGTGTGTAAACAAAGAGATTAATCAAATCTAAACTCAATATAAAAACTAGTTTTAAAGAAAGATAATCAAACAAATATGCAAATGTAAAGCTAGAAATACAGTTTAGAAAACTTCTCAATAGATCAAGAGGTAGAGGTAGGAGAGTTGGATGCTCAAACACCAATAGATGATTTCCTCAAGCTCTTGTAGACTTGTTTTCACAAAACAAACTCTCAATTGCTTAAAAGCTTTTTAAACAAACTTAAACAACACTTAAACCCTTGTTAAAACTTTATTAAAACATTTCTCTTGGGTCTTATGAAAGATGAGAGCAAGGGGGGTATATATAGCCTCCCAAGACTTCAGCCAAAAACCTAACAGAAAAGACCAAAAAGCCCACAGAATCAGAAATCATATTCTGTACAAAAATGACCATTGTGCGATCGGTGATCGACTGTGGAAAACTCGCGGTCGACCGTGAGCAACAAAAAAGCCAGGGTTTGGCTCTGGACAACAGACGGTCGACCATGAAACTCTCTGGACTACATCCGGTCGACCGTCACGATCAACCACGAGCCATCAAAAAACATGCTGAGTCTCTGGACTTAATGGCGGTCGACCGCAAACAGATATATGAAAAATGACAGGTTTGAAACAGTTTTCTGATTTTAAAACCCTATTTAAAAATATCAAACAAATTCTAAAAAATATAAAACTTTGGAAAATGATTGTAGACATGATAATACGCATGCTACAAAAACTGGTTTTTAAAAAGGTTCTCTCAAATGAAAATATCATCATTTTGCAAAATAGTCTAAAATATGAAAATGTGAACATATGAGTTTTGACATTTTAGCTTAACCATGTTTTGAAACAATACAAAATGATTTTATAGACTTGAAGAAAAATGTAAACTATTGTTATGAAGTCTATAAACAATAAATATAGTATTTTATCAAAATACACATATAATGCACTAAAACATGATTTCATTGAACTAAATAAAATTGATATTGATGAAATCATATATATGCATGTAAGTATGAAACAAAAATATGTTTTCTAATTATATTCAATTGTTTCATATTAAAACTTGAAAACTCAAAACCATGTATGTATATATATAACTAAATATACATAGAAACCAAAACTTAACTTATGTATATATATAACTATATATATATATACAAAGAAACCAATAAAATGTGTGTGCATATTATATTGAGCTTAAAGTACCAACACACATAATATAACATCTAAACTATATGTTACCCGAGCAATCTTGATCTTCAATAAGCTTGACTTGGTACACTTACGGATGAAGCTTGAACTTGAATCTTTAACTTGAATTACATTGCTTCAACCACTATATCCGCCAACCTTCATTTGATATGATCGTTATGGAGCAATTCATCCAACCTCCGACTTATTGTTTATCTACAATGAATACAAGACACAAATACTAGACAAACAATATTATAAATTGTTTGTTAAATATCATCAAAACAAAGATGCCAACAAAAGAGTTTGAATTAGCTTCAATTAAGGTGGAAGAGATAAAAGATTTTAGATTGTGAGAGAGAATGGGAAAAATTAAAATATATATAGGGGGGGGGGGGGGGTGTGTGTGTTAACGTTTGTCATGCATATCATATATAATGAATAAGGAAAATGAATCGTCAATGTCCTAGGACCACTTCTTGCATGAGGATTTTGAGAATTTGAGTTATTATTTGCTTATTAATTATAGTTTGTAAGTAAAGAAGTTGAGGGGTCAGATTTAAAAAGGATTTTTTTGCATACCATACATAATAAATGTTGCGCGCCATGCGGAAGCGTGCTCGACAACCAAACGAGTCGGTGAGCGATGAGAGAAGAGAACCAAACCAAATTACGAGTGCAATTCAACAAAATATGACACAAATCAAACCAAATACAAGAATTTACGTGGTTCGACAATTGCTTACGTCCACGGGGAGAGGATGGGGAGATTTATCTATATGGAGGAGAAATACAACGAGTTACAACTCATAAAATTACTCAAATATAACCCTAAACAAAGCTCTCAACTCCCTAACAATATCCCCCTCTCAAAGTGCTCAAAACAATACTAATTCTCTCCTTAAAAAACCCTAAAAATGTGTTTCTATTTATAACAAAACACAATACAAAACATGGTGAGAATCTGAAAACGAGTCTGCCACACCCGAGTGTGGCATGCACCACACCCCTAAAAACAGGATAGATTCTGCTGCACCTGGGTATGGCAGACACCACACCCCTGATAACAGGGGCATATTCTGCCACACCTGGGTGTGACAGACATCACGCCCCTACCGAATCTTCATGTTTGCCAACACTTTAAATAATTTGACGTTGTTTTCTACAATTCTCCACATTAGCAAAGTGTTCCCAAAACTGAACCGACACCAACATGAGCACAAATGCGTCGTCTCACTAAATACGATTGCATCAATGTGGTTGCTTACATACCCCCTCTCCTAATGGATCAAGCCGCCCATAGTTCATCCAAATCATCGCGAACAGCCTTAATAATCACGAATTTATAACAAGTAATCGAACTTGTTGTTCGGAACCACCTTTGTAAGCATATCTACTGGATTGTCTTTTGTGTGGACCTTCAAGAGCTCCACATCCCCCTCTTCAAGAACATCTTGAATGAAATGATAACACACGTCGATATGCTTCGTCCTCGCATGAAAGACCTGATTCTTCACCAAATAAATAGCACTCATGCTATCATAATAAATGATAACGGATCGCTGCGAAACACCAAGATCCTCCAAAAGTCCTCGAAGCCAAATCACTTCCTTAAGAGCCTCCGTAATCGCCATATACTCTACCTTCATCGTAGACAAAGCCACCATAGACTACAAGATGCATCTCTAACACACCGACGCACGGGTCAAAGTGAACACATATCTCGTAGTAGACCGGTGTTTATCCAAATCTCTAGCATAATCTGAATCTACGTATCCAATACATAGCTGCCCACCGCTAGTATCCCGCTCAAAAACTAAACCAACATTGAGAGTACCTCAAATGTACCTCAAAATCCGTCTCACGGCATCCCAATGACTCGGACTTGGGTCGTGTGTGTATCTAGAAACCATGCTTATTGCCTGTGACAAATCCGGCCTCATAGAAACCATAGTGTACATCAAACTCCCAACTGTGTTCGCATATGGAGTCTTCGATATCAACTCTCAATCTTTAACTGTATTCGATGAAAGGTCAGCTGAAAGCTTCAAATGGGCTTCCAATGGTACACTAATTGGCTTCGTCTCCATGCTCACATTAAATCGCTGTAGAACCTTCTTCAAATAAGCCACCTGTGTTAAACAAATTCTACCCTTGTCTCTATCTCTGCCGACTTCCATTCTCAAAATATGCTTAGCTTTACCCAAATCCTTCATCTCGAACTCGCTCGAAAGCTGAATCTTTAATCTATCTATCGTGAATCTAGAAGTAGAAGCAACTAACATGTCATCGACATAAAGCAATAAATAAATGCACACACCTCCATTCAACGTGTGATAGTACACGTAAGGATCAAACTGGTCCTAATATACGAATAATCGATCATGAACCCATTGAATTGATTATACCACTGTCGAGGAGATTGGTTCAAACCGTATAGCGATTTTTTCAATATACAAACTAATTTATCCTTCCCTGCAACTTGAAATCCTAATGACTGAGTGTAGGGTCAAAAAATTAATGTTGGGATTGATTTTCTTGTTTTAAGAAATAGGTTCGATTACTTGGTATGAAACCCTTACAACCACTCACACTCTCTCTCGATTACAGAGGAAGAGAAGATTAATTCAGCTTCTCTTTTGTTTAAGGTGGGTTCTAGGTGGTGAAATGATGCTTCCCCAAATGCTTGAGTCGAGCTTGCCTCCCGTTGACGATTAGATCAAGATTGCAAGAGCTTCTGACCTTCGTTAACCGGCTGGAATTGAGGTTCGTACTCCGGATCAACGTGCAGAAACTTTGATCTCTGATGCTTCTCTAAGTCCAAGCTTGAAAATCTCCAAAAAAAATCCTCTCTTTCTGTAGCCATCGATGGTTATTTATAGGTTTTTGAGCACGTAACCGACGTGCTACAATAGTGGAGTCGTGGGTGTAACTGATACGCTAAAATTGTGAAATCGTGGCGTAACTGACTCCTTGAATTTAGTCCACGTGGCTGATTGGGTGTTCATGACCGTTACAGTCTGATTTAATACGGGTGACGAACTTCACTACGTTGGTGAACCTCGTCCTTGATGTCAAGCCTCATTGAGTGGCGAGCCTTGTCTTTGATGTCGAGCTTTACTGCATGGAGAGCCTCGTTAGCTTCGTCTTCACTGACGAGCTTTAAATCCGATGACAAGCTTTGGTTTTATTGACAAACTTCACCTCCAATGATGAACTCCGAACCTCGTATCCAATGACGAGCTTCGAACCTCGTATCCAATGACGAGCGAACCTCGTATCCAATGACGAGCTTCAAACCTCGTATCCAATGACGAGCTTTGAACCACGTATCCAATGACGAGCTTCATCTTTGACAACTAGAGTTCAACTCGTGTCCAATGACGAGCTTCGAACACTGTATCCACTAGCGAACCTCGAATCTCATATCTAATGATGATCTCTAAATTCCATATCCACTAGCGAACCTCGAACCTCGTATCCAATGACGAGCTCCGAGTCTCGTAGATCCGTTCATTCAATAATGAACTTTATCTTTCAATGTTGAGTTTCGCTACATGGAGACTCTCGTTCTCGAGGTTGATCTTTTCTAAACAACGAACCTCATTTCTAATTGAAAAGGGGTTTGTTTCCCTAACCCTTTTTTTCACCTTTCGAATTTTGGCATTTTTTAATGCCTACAAAACCCCCTTCAAAGTTTTCAAACTTGAATCGGGTTGTATGTAGTCTGAAATACTTTGAATAGGTAGCTCGAACCTGAGGAGTTTATTTCACGAACCTGGTTTTGTCATGAACCTCGTGTTTGTAAAAGTTACTTTGCGGTTCGTTCTGGAGTCTGTCCCTTTATACAAGCCTTTTCAGAATAACCAACGTCTGACAAATGATCCCTCGCAGCTTCGTCAGCACCACTACTATGCACCTTTCTCAGACCTAGCGAATGGTTGCCAGCTAGTGATTGGAAATCCCCGTGAATCCCGTCCGTAGATCTTGTTGGGGAAAGATATCGTCAAACGACCTCAACTAAAGATTGTGACCCTTGATTCGACCTTTTTCCCACCCCTATAAATAGGGTATCATCATATGAGAAGTCCTTTCTTCTCTCTTCATCTTTTGGGTTATCTGAACTCCTTCTCTTCTCAAAATTCCGATCTTTCTTTCTTCGCAAACCCTTCAAGTGAAATCAATGGCCCCTAAGACCGCTGTAGACCGAAGCAAGAGCAAGGGCAAGAAGGTTGCTGGCTCTTCGCACGAACTTGGCGTTCTACCCACCTTTTTAGGTAATAGATCTTAAACGCATGATTTGCATTCTGAGAGATGTCAATCCTGTCTATTTTAGACTTGGGTTTCTTTGAGGAAGATGAACAGTTTCTTCCAGACTCATCATAAAGATGACGTCTTTTTGGTTGGATGAGGCTCGTCATCAATGATTCTCGTTTCTATGACTTGTTTCGTCTTTCGATGAGCCTTATCTGCAAGTTGAACTTCACATGTCCAAACATCGTTGGCTATCCTGACTAGGGTCACGCTCTAGGATTGTTAAACAAAATTCGTTTTTATGATGAGCTTCGTCTTTTCATTGACTACGTTCGTTGGATTAGCAAATTTTGTCTTCAGCTGATGAACTTCGTGTTCTCCAATGAACCTCGCTGAACTGATGAACCTCGTTATTCGAATGAATTTCAATGTTCGTTGTCAGAATGACCTTCGTGTTATTTGTCCATGACTGTTGCTCTTGTTTATCTTTTTTGTACAGTCATATATCCTTCTACTCCACTTCCTCAACGTGGCAATCTCGGAGCGGATGGTACTCAGACGATTGCCATTCATCCTTATTATTCTGCTCTTGAGAGTATTCCTCTGTTCGGAGAATGTGGGCTAGAAGAAGTGGATCTTCTTTCTGACCCTTTAGTTTTCACATTTAGGCGTATGATCACTGATGCTCCCTCAGAGTCTATCAATCGTGAACCTATTGTGAAGCCTGTTCTCTTATTCGGAGACTCTTCAGAGGATCCTGACTTGTTGGATATCGGGACTTACGAATGGCTTAGAACTGTAAATGGGCGAAACTTGTTCTTGCCTCGGATGGAGCATGACATCTCTCTTACTGCTTTGAAGATTGTCTCGGCTCCCAGGAGAATGGACTGGGATTTAACCCCAGTACAAGATGGGATCATATGTGGCCACTTTTCTCGTAGCGGCGCCAAGATAGATAGTGGTGGACGTTACATCACTGGATTGCACCCTTGGCTTTAAAAAAATACTCTCGATTGGTGAGATTGCTGAAGAGGCTAACACTTTTGGTCGCGCGTTCTTTAGGAGAAACAATCAATTCCCTGCTAAGGACTTTAGAACTCCAGGCTGGTCTTATTGGAGTCCTACACAATGGTGGCCTCGTATCACCGAATACATTTTGTAGAGAACCAAGAAGACCTGCAAAATTTTGGTCTTTATGCGCCCATCAGGGCGACACAATTCGGGTTGATCAATAACTCCCACCAGTTCTTTGGTATTTTAATATTGTATAATCCTATAACCCATACTTTCTTTACTCCTGATGGAGAGATAGGGATTGCTCTTCATGAGATGGAAGAAGTCTCTGGGCTGCCGAATGGGAACTATCCGTATGAGGAGTATATCCCAGGTCAACGGGAGTTAGTTGCTTTAGAGAAGGAACAACCACAAGTAGTAGAGACCTTTTGGGAAGTAATGTGTCATTACCACATTTGTATGAACGTGGAGGGACGACTCAATAAGAGAGGTGAAAGACTCCTTAGCCATAACATCTGGGCCCGATATCTCTTCAAGAACTTGGAACATAAAAATGACCCCGTGGTTCCCTTGGGTCCTTGCGACGCGAGTGAATTATCATGACGGGTACTTACTTATCCGCCCATGCATCGGGTATCGGAATCAAATGAACAACATTACCCTGTTGGTACCACCTTTGAGAGTTACTTCTTTCAAGGTGGATAGCCTATCTCTTCTAAGGCGTTGCTGGCAGGATATCTCATGTTATGGCTTCATCAAGTAGTCGTCATTTCTGGAAACTTTGACTTGCTACCAATGGAAGTGGTGTTTCCTGCCGTATGTTTAGCGCACGGCCGTTCTTATGCCCTTCTTTCTTCCATGATCGCCCACATTCATTATGGATTACGGAGTTTATGTTACCAATTTTGTCGAGATAAACGAGAACCCAAAGGTAGGGCTGCCATACACTTATTTCACGGCCTGGGTTCTCTTACATTGTCCGACTCTTATGGGTACGCCTTCTGCTCGTACAGAGGGTGAAGTCATTTCCTTCATTCAGAGGTTGGAGAATTTAGACTGGGAGCACCATTACTTGGCTTTGGTACGGTGTATTCTTCGCGACCATAAGAGATGGGAATTCAATCGTTGTTTCCCTCATTTCCCCGGAACCAGCTATGGACAGGCCATCGTGGATGCATCAAATGGTCAGGGTTATTCTTCTCTATCACTTGGCTGCTTCATAAGGCTTATGACCGTTCGTCCCGGGTATCATATTTATCCTTTCGGCCCAGTATGCGTGTTGGAGCCCTACCTGCCTTGTCGCTTCGCTCGCCAATTCGGCTACACTCAGTTGTACGTTGGTAATCCCAATACTCAACTGATATCTGAGGGGTGTAGCTTAATCATTGGGGCTAGAGCTTGGTATTAGACTATTCCTGGCGGCACAGGTGCTCGTTTCTTGCTTCCACCACAAAATCCATAGCTTCGGACCACACTTGCTTATTACAAGTGGCATTGTATGGCAAACGCAGCGGTTCCCAACTTCAACGTAAATTCTTCGGGGTTGCGTTACACCCGGCATCGATACAGATCCGGAAATGCTTCTAGGTGAAGTCGTATATCAGGGCTCAAAGAGTTCTTACATGCTGAAGAGAGTGCTGGGGTAGAGGAAACCACTCCTCCTAGCTCTCATGAGACTCAGGAAGAGATAGATGCGGCTCTAAATGAGAGTGTATCTTATAGATCTCCTCATGTTGACGAGTACGGGAGCCATATGCTTGCTGCTTCCGATATTGGAGATGCTCTTAGAAATGGAGCAAATCTTGGTGGATTTGAGGATTTTGCCTCCATGGACGAGCCTTGCGAGCCTGCTCCACATGGATCTACTGCTGAAGGCTCTCATCGACAATCCCCAGATCTTGAAGAACCATATCCCGACCAAGGGATTACCGGTATGCCAGCTTTGACTTGTCTTAATTTTGACTTGTTTCCCTCTGATACTTCTTATACAGAACAAAGTGTAGAAGAAGAGGCCCCGAGACAAGTGGGGGAAAAGTCTAAGGAAATCGGGCGAATCCGCAAGTCTAAACGCGTCGCGAAAAAACCAAGGCGTGATATTTCTCCGCCCATGACTCCTTTGATAGAGTCACTCAGTGTTCAGACCGATTTGGAGCTTGAGAATTAGATTTCTCTAGCTCGACTCCGCTCTGGACTGTGTTCGGTGCCGAGTACTCACACCGAAGATACTCCTGTTAATCCTGGTAAGATAGGCGTATAGTCATTTATCTTTCTGGATTTCTAAGATATTAACGACTTTGTTCGCTGTGCTTAGTTGTTTCCACAGATTCCACTGCCTTTACCGATGTAAGTATTGAGACGAGACCAACTTCTGATATCCTACTAAAAGTAGGGTGCCTTCAAGTCCGGCTATAGAAGTAGGCGCAACTGATAATCCGACTATTGCACTTGAAGAAGCCGAGGGCAATGAATCTGCACCAACCACCATAGCTGATGCTACAGCTGCCATGGATACAGGTGTTATGTTTACGAGTTCCATTGCGACAACTAAGATCTGCGTCATACCAAGTACCATAGTCGCTGCTGCTCTTACCACTACTGCAATGGTTGCTACAACTATTGACGCTCCCACCGTGTACCATGTGCCGCCAGTCTTCACAGCAGCTAGAGTTTTTTTTGCCGCTACTCATGCAACGATGTCCTCTAGTAGCACACATGCTTCTCCTCCACATTCGGAGAGAAATTTCACCGTATCAAAAATATCGAAGAACTTTCTCAGCATCCTGAGAGAATCTTCCGTTCAAGTTTTGGACCATGGAGGGAATTTTGCAGAGGTTAAAGAGGTACCGGTGCCTTTCTTGAACTTGATGAAGAATTTGACCTCTGACCTTGCAGTATTACCGTATTGGTTGCACCTGACCAATGTTGAAGATCTTTTCAATCAATGGCAAAATCGTCGGTCTCGATCTCTTTACCCTTTGGCTGAGGAACGGGCCGTACAAACTATGCGGCAAAGGGATGACTCCTTATTTGAACTTAACCATCAACTGCTTGAGACTAAGCAACTGATTAAGGAGTTCAAAGAGATCGAAGAGAATTTGTCCCGTGAGGGTAGAAAGGTTGCAAACACTGAACTTCAAAAGCAACGTAAGGTCGACCATCTTCAAGCTCAACCCAAGGCTCTTCAGGCCCAATTAGCAGAGGCTGAAGCTGAATTGGCAGGCATGACGGATATAAAGCAGACATTGGCTTCAAAGCAAATGCAACATCAACCCTTGCTTCAAGCTGAAATTGATCGAATGGAACAGTTAGAAAAAGCTGTAAATGACATGAGCGTCTATTCCGATGAGGAGCTGTGTAGACACGCTTTGGCTGATGTTGAGGCAGAAAACCAGGAATCCATAGCTAAACTGCTGAGGAAATTCGTCAGATTGCTGGGTCCATTTAGTTCCATTTTTTATCGGACTTTTGTAACCCTTTTCTTCATATGTTTTCTTTTTATAAGTAGAACTTTGGACGTTTTTGTTCACTAACTCTACTTTGCATCTCGATGCATAATCTAATGCCAAAGTTCACGAACTTCGTTGTTTTGCGATTTACGATTTGAAGTACGAACCTTGTAACTTTGATACGAGGTTGGATTCGAATTCCAATTCATATTTGACGTAACGAAGTTCTAACTTCGTTCAATTAATCCTCGGCATTTGAACCTAATTATTGGAATGACCTTCGTGGAAGACGATGTTCAAATCCGATTTCAATTGAGTTCTCAATACTTGAGTAAAATTCAAGGAACGACCTTCGTCGAAGACGAGGTTTGGATCTAATTTTGATCAAGTCTCAACACTTGAGTTCAATTAGAGGAACAACCTTTGTCGAAGACGAGGTTCGGATCCTATTTCAATCAAGTCTTAACACTTGAGTTCGAATAGAGGGATGACCTTCGTTGAAGACGAGGTTCGAATGCACTTTCGATCGAGTTTCAATACTTAAGTCCAGTTTGAACAGTGACCTTCGTTATTTTTTTTGACTTCGGAATGAGAATTAGTCCCGTTGAACGACGTGGAAACTTTCAATAGTTCCAAGACTGTTAATCCACAAGAATCTGTCATTTCATCTCGTCAGCGTTAAATCTTGAGCACTTAATGGGTCGCTTCAAGTCACGTTTTCTTTGGCGTTAATTACGAACGCAATTGATTGCGCCGCTTTGTTCTCAGCACCTTTTGGCGCTTCGGTGTTTAGGGATTCGTGTAACGCATCCCAGCCACTTGGTTGTCTCCCTCGCCTATAAATAGGTCATAACTTTTCGAGAGGATTCATCTTCCTCTTCTGTGCCTTGTTTCCAAAATGATTCAGAGGAAACGAACCACTTTAAGACTTCCACCTTTGCTTCCTATTAGATTCCAAGCTCCGATAATCATCGCCGGTAAGGTAGGCAAAGTTGATGACGCTGTCGCTTCAGGTAACTTTTCTGACCTGATCCCTGATCTCTTGGTTTTTGTAGTAGCTCGCTCATTTGAGAATTTCTCAGTTTTCCACAGTCGAAATCAGGATATATTTCGACAACTTGTTGGACTTTTGAATGTAATCTCGAATAGATATCTTAAATTCAAATATGCTTGCTGCTTTGACATGTCATGCTCCCCCAAGCATATAGTCTTTTCTCTGGACTTCGGCCTATGCGGCAGCTTCATAGACTCAGTGAAGTGTCTCTTTTCGGAGGAGTCAACAACAATGTTAGAGTTGCCTTCACGTTCTGCGGAGATGGGAGAAGTGATGATCCTATGCTCAGAGCTTATGATGTTTCAATTAGTAGTCAGTTTACCCAAGTAGGTAAACGTGTGCTACAAGCGCCCAAGCTCAAAGTTGGGTATGGGGAAGACTTCATGCCTAGGAACGGAAGATGGAACTTCAACAACAAGACAACAAGTTTGTTGCGGAAGAGGCTCGTAGTGCAATCTTCGAAGGTCATCAAAAACTTGTAACTAAACTTCGTACTGTAGACCGAATATCGTCAAAAGAACCTGTAACTGAACCTTGTATTATAGCTGAAAGAACTTGTAACTGAACCTCATATTGTAGTTCGAGTCTTCTAAGTTCAATCTATGTACTTTGAGTTTTTGTATCTTCAATTATATATGAATAAAATTTATATTTTATCCATATATTGTTCTCTTGCATAACTGAAGCATTATAACTTAGGATTTTTAGCAAACCATCAGCTGTCAATGGACTTGGCTGGTCTTTACCAACTGCCGTTTGAGTTGGACTAGCCATATTTTCCCTCTCAGTATGATGAGTTTTTAAAGAGTTTCTCTTAGACTTCAATGCTAAGATTTCTCTTCTATCCTTAGGCTCTTTTAGACCCCAGATCAAATGTATGATAACAAGGTCCAAAATATAACTAAGTATTAAGGACGAAGTTCAACACATGGCAGACTCATCGAACGTCATTTTGTAAAAATGGCGACGTCAGGAATATCAAGTCGTTTAATGACTTAAGGTAAAGAAAACCAAGGCTCTTCATTTGGTAGGCCTAAGTTAGGAAAACGAACGTCATTTAGGAAGATGACGACGTTTGGAAAATTATATCGTTCAGTGACTTTAGAAGTATGACGATATTAAAAGAAACGAAGGCACATCACTTGGTAGGCCTAAGTTAGAAAAATGAACGTCATCTGGAAAAATAACGACGTTAGGAAAATTACATCGTTCAATGACTTTAGAAGTAAGACGATGTTGAAAGAAACGAAGGCACATCACTTGGTAGGCCTAAGTTAGGAAAACGAATGCCATCTAGGAAAATAACGACGTTAGGAAAATTACATTGTTCAGTGACTTTAGAAGTATGTTGAAGTTGAAAGAAACGAAAGCACACATCACTTGATAGGCCTAAGTTAGGAAAATGAACATCATCTGGGAAAATGATGACGTTAGGAAAATTACATCGTTCAGTGACTTTAGAAGTATGACGATGTTGGAAACGAAGGCACATCATTTGGTAGGCATAAGTTAGGAAAACGAACGTCATCTGGAAAATGATGGTGTTAGGAAAATTACATCGTTCAGTGAATTTAGAAGTATGACGATGTTGGAAACGAAGACACATCACTTGGTAGGCCTAAGTTAGGAAAACGAACGTCATCTGGGAAAATGACGACGTTTTAGGAGAGCAACACATCGCATAGTAGGTTACTATTAGAAGACCATCAGCAATCAGAGGTAGAATTAACACAATATTAGTCCCACTATCCTATTGAAGAGGATTAGTGAGGGAAATTTGGAGGAGATGAAATAAAGAAATCATTACCTTTATTTGTTTCTTCTCTCGCGGCAAGGTATAGTTGATGATGAAGTCTACGGGTAATATTTTTTTAGAAATTTTTCGTTGATAGGCATCATAAGTTTGTCGCCATCTTAGGTGATAAGACGATAGGCTCCATTCGAGTAGACAGTTTCTACTACAAATGGCCCTTCCCACTTTGGCTCAAACTTTCCTTTCTTCTTGGAGTTCAAAATCATCGGGCACCAAACTGTAAGAACCAAGTCACCTTCTTTAAATGTGCGGTATTTAACCTTCTTATCAAATGTTCTGGAAATCCGAGCTTGATAAAGCTCAATGTGTTGCTGAGCCAATAGCCGCTTTTCATCAAGCGCTTCCAATTCTTCAAGACGTCGGCGATGACTCTCTTCCGTTGTCATACCAATTGTGAGTGCTATCTGCAAAGAGGGAATTTGGATTTCTAATGGTAATACGGCTTCACATCCGTATACCAAGGAATATGGTGTCGCTCTTGTCGGCGTTCGAACCGTTGTGCGATAAGCCCACAAACTCTGTTCTAATTTCTCGTTCCAATCTCTTTTGTTCGTCGAAACCAATTTAGTGAGAATTCTAACGATGGTCTTGTTAAATGCTTCTGCTTGCCCGTTAGCAGTAGGATTATAAGCCGTTGAAGCCAAATTCTTGATCCTAAATTTGTCACAGAATCGGGTGAAGGCTTGGCTAACGAATTGGGGCCCATTGTCATGAATGATACATCTCGGAACGCCGTACCTATATACGATGTGATGTTTTAAGAATTTAACAACATCACTTGTTTTGACTTCTCTCAACGGGATTGCTTCTGCCCATTTAGAAAAGTAATCAGTTATCGCCAAAATGAAGCGATGTCCTTTGGAAGAGGGTGGTGTCACTGGACCGACAATGTCCATTCCCCATGTTTTGAAAGGCCATGAAGTGGTTGAAGGATAAAGATGCTCGGGTGGTCAATGCATGTAATTAGCATGTATCTGACAAGCGTGGCATCGTTTGGCATAAGCAACAATGTCTTGTACCATGTTAGGCCAATAATAATCCAATCTGCGTAGTCGGTCGCACAACTTAGGACCGGGCTGATGAGCTCCACAGATGCCGTCATGAGCCTCTTTAAGGGCTTCTTTTGCTTCTCTATTTGACAAACAACAAAGCAAAAGTCCATCGTACGACTTTCGATACAAAATCTGGGATTAAGAATCATAGTAGAATCTAGGTGCTCGTCTACGAATAGATTCTCTTTCTTTGATGTATTCAGGCAATAAACCGTATAAGACATAACGATGATCGGAAATTGCCAATCTTTAGGTTCAAGTGTTGAAGGTTCCGCTTCAACTGCGTTGATCTGCAGTGCATACTTTAATTTGAATAATTGTCTGCTTGTCACTGTGACCTGCTGGGTAGTTCTTTCAGGTAGAGCTAAGGTAGCCGCAAGTGACGCCAATGTATCAGCATATGTATTTTTGAGACGGGGTACATGGTCAATATAGAAGCCCTCAAAGGAATCGGTCAATGCAATTGCTGTGGTATGGTAAGGAACGAGGTCTTCATTCCTAACCTCATATTCTTCCTTCATTTGATTAACAATGAGTCGAGAATCACTGTATGCTTCTAAGCGTTTCACCCCTAACTGTTTGGCTATATCCAAGCCAACCAACAAAGCATTGTATTCCACCACATTGTTAGAACAAGGCTCTGTTAAAGAAACGGCGCGTGGGAGTATATAGTTTTGGGGAGAGATAAAGACAACCCCCACTCCAGCTATAACCCGACCAGTAGAACTTGTCCTTGTTGCACCATTGAAGTACAATTACCATACTTGTTCTCTAGAGATGACGTTTGCTTCATATGTCTTATCAGGTATGTCCTAGTATAATTCAGCCTTTTCTTTTAGCGGATGATTAGCCATAAGGTCATAAATAGCCTGACATTTCACTGCTTTTTGAGGTTTGAAGTGGATGTCATATTAGGAAAGCAACAAAGCCCACCTGGCGAGTCGCTAATTCAATGCACTGGGTTGTGTCATGAATACCCGAATAGGATTGACCTGAGAAATGACATGTATGGTTTGCCCAACCAAATAATGTCGCATTTTCTGAACTATGAAGACCAGCGCCAAACATTCATTCTCAATGAGAGGATAACGAGGTTTAGCACCTGATAGTGTCCTACTGAGGCAGTAGATGGCTTGTTCATGGCCATTTCCATCATCTTGTGCTAAGAGTCCTGCTAATGTATGATCTGTAGCCCGGATATATATCAAGAAAGGTTTACCTGACTTTGGTGCGACCAATATCGGTGGATTGGAGAGATATTGCTTAATCTCCTCAAATGCTTTCTGGCAAGCCTCGTCCCATATAAAGGATACTCTTTTCTTCATTAGTTTTGAGAATGGTTGGTATTTCCCGGATAGGTTAGAAATGAACCTGCGAATATACGTAAATCATCCTTGTAAGCCTCGAAGCTCCTTAAGATTCTTGGGTGGTGGTAGCTCTTGGATGGCCTTGACTTTATCTGGGTCCAAACAAATTCCGTTAGCCGTGACCACGAACCCGAGAAATTTACCACTAGCCATTCCTAAGAATGACTTAGTTGGATTCATCTTGAGCTGGTGCGCCCGCATAAGATCAAACATTGTTTTCAAGTCGTGTAAATGGTTTCCCTTATCACGACTTTTAACAACCAAGTCATCAACGTAACATTCCACAGTCTTTCGTAAATGTTTTTGGAAGATAGAGGTCATAGCGCGTTGATAGGTGGTGCCCGCATTTTTTAACCCAAAGGGCATTACTGTATAACAGTATATCCCTGAAGGTGTTCGAAAGGATGTATACTTTACATCATTAGGGTACATTTTGATTTGGTTGTACCCTAAGAATCCATCCATAAAAAACATCCTCTCAAACCCACACGTATTATCAATAATGACGTCCATGATAGGTAACAGAAAATCATCTTTAGGACAAGTCGAATTCAAGTCATCGAAGTCGATGCACACTCGAATCTTCCCATTCTTTTTTAGGACAGGGACAATGTTGGCCACCCAATCAGGATGTTGCTCTTCGCGGATAAATCCTGATTTGATGAGCTTTTTGACTTCAGCTTTAATTGCTTCCATGATTTGGGGCCGAAATCGCCTTTGCTGTTATTTAACAGGCTTGACGTCTAGTTTGATGTTTAATCGATGCATAGCCACTTGGGGATCAAGCCCAGGCATATCCTCGTAATTCCTGGCGAAGACATCAATATACTCTCGTATTAGAGTAATGAGATCTTCTTTATCTTCTAGCGATAAACTATCACTTATGAATATGGGTTTTGGATTAATCTCATCTCCCATGTTCACCTGAATCACCTTGTCATCAGTAGGGGGTTCACGTTATTCAAAACGGTGTTGCCACTGTATACCGAGCTGTCGACTTAATGGATCGTCAAACAAAAGTAATTGATCATCTTCCTGATTCTTTATCGAAGATACTGAGGTCATGTTAGTCATGAGTACTTTGAATACAGCTCCTGTACTGGTATCAGATTCCCAGTAATTGGATTCGAAAGACGAGGTGAAAGAATCATCATCTGACTCTCCTTTATGTTGGACCCTAGAGGGGTGGGTGATTAGGGTCTTATGCTAATCTAATCCGATTTTATGCCAATTAAAATTAATTAACAAGTTATCCTAGCAAGTATGAAATACAACAATATATATGAGCTAGGATTAGCAATATGAACTAAGGGGTATATCCTAGCAATGAGATATACTATGAATTATATGCAAGTATATACAAACTAACACAAGGGTAAAAAATCTAAACTAGATAGTGGGCAATATAATCAACAAGCAATATACAAAGTCGATATAAGATATGAACATAAAAATAAGTGCGCCAATGCAATCACAAACAAACGATATGATTACGGAGTTCGGTCCCCACGACCTACGTCTCCGCTCCTCACCTCGAGGAGATCTCCACTATCACAACCGAGTTTTCTACGTTCACCCGAATAATGTTTACACCACACAATACGGTTTTCTAGTTTATCGAAAACTCTACAACTAACACACTCTTGTAATCATACTCTACACCCTCTCAAATGTTGAACTAGATGTGTCTCCCTCAAGTGCTCGGATACAACCTTTTACTAGGTTCGTCAATCGATACAACTCCTCTTGGGATGATCCCCGACTCTCGTCATATACTTCTCTCAGTGTACAAGTGTATTACAAAGTGAATCTCATAATAAGCACAATACAAAGTGTTTATTCTCTACAATGGATGAGAATGAATTATAAGCTCACTCTCTAAGTTACACAATCCCACAACCTAATTTTACTATGAATGTAAATACAATAAGCTCAATGGTTGTGTGTGTGAACAAAGAGAAAAAAAAATCAACTAAACTCAATATAAACACTAGCTTAATAAAATGATAATCAAACAATATAAAATATAAAGCTAGATTGAGTTTAGAAAACTTCTCAATAGATCAAGAGTGGAAGGAGAAGAGTTGGATGCTCAAACACCAATAGATGATCTCCTCAAGCTCTTGTGGAATTGATTCGCAAAACCGAAATACTTAAATGCTTAAAAGCTTATAAACACACTTTAAACAAACTTAAACCCTTGATTAAAACTTTGTTAAAACCTCTTGGATACTTTTGAAAACTAAGGTATAAGGGGGTATTTATATGAAACCCCAAAGCCAAGAGAAAGCCAAGAAAAGACTAAAAAAACCAGCTCAACAACGGCTCTAAAAACTAGCCGTTAGAGCAGATTTGACAGTGCGGCGGTCGACCGTCGTGGTCGACTGTGAAAGTCATCAAAGCAGAGAAAGCTTCCAGAGAGTTCGACGGTCGACCGTGACGGTCAACCGTGGGAATTTTCAGCTTGACGGTCAACCGCCACGGTCGACCGTAAAAGTTTCTGCTGTCCACTCAGAGAAAAACATAAGCGCGGTCGACCGTGACGGTCGACTGCAAACTGATACAAAATATTTCAGGTTTGAAAGTGAAATGCTGATTTTAAAACCATGTTTAAAAATATCAAATAAATTCCAAAAATTATGAAACTTTAGGAAATGATTGTAGACATGATAATAAACATGCTTCAAAAACTGGTTTTCAAAAAGAACTTCCCAAATGAAAAATATCATCATTTTACAAAATAGTCCAAAACATGAAAATGTAAACATATGAATTTTGACATTTTGGCTAAACCATGTTTTGAAACAATACAAAATAATTTTACAGACTTAATAGAAGATGTAAACTATTGTTATGAAGTCTATAAACAATGAATATAATATTTTATCAAAATACACATATAATACACTAAACATGATTTTATTGAACTAAATAAAATTGATATTGATGAAATCATATATATGCATATAAGTATGAAACAAAAATATATTTTCTAATTATATTTAATTGTTTCATAGTAAAACTTGAAAACTATCAAACCAAAACATATATGTATATATATAACTATATATATACATGGAAACCAATAAATGTGTGTGTATATTATATTGAGCTTAACGTACTTAACACACATAATATAACACCTAAAATAAATTACCCAAGCTATGATCTCGATCTTCAATAAGCTCTTCTTGGTAATCTTATGGATGAAGCTTGAACTTGGATCTTCAACTTGAATTGCAAGGCTTTATACCATAATTCCGCCAACCTCTATTGGATATGATCGTGAATGCGTAATTTCATCCATCCTCCGACTCGTTGTTTGTCTATAATAAATAAAAAATCACAAACACTAGACAAACAACATTAGTAGTAAATTATTTGTTAAATATCATCAAAACCAAGAGGCTAACACTTTAGTCCCGAAACACAGCATAAACGGTGGAGATTCATAACCCAATCCACTACGAGTTTTGTGATAATAATCTTCTGGCTTTCCTTCCGGGACATACGCAGATCGTATTGGTGTCCAGATCCCTCTACCTAAATTTAAGCTATGTTTATGGATGAAATCGTATCCCATATTCTTCATAAGCTTTCGAGTTGTTGGAGTAAAATATGGAAATTGCGGATCTCTTTCCTCTTTCTCGGATTCCTCCAAAATGGTTTGCCCCGAGCCGTCACTCTTTCCGAAGATAATGTCTTTTTGATCGTTAACCTTAGCCGGTACTATGAAGACTGCTTGCGAAGATTCGGTTTGTCGTTGATTTGTCACAAAAGACGACTGAATTGGCATGTACAAGTTTGATTCAGCATATAACTTGGATAGCGGATCCTCTATCACATCATCGTTTGTACCTGGCATGTTAGGATTTAATTCCACACGCGAGAAGTAAGCTAAATCATTATTATTAAAGATAACTCCGTTGTCTTTATAGACATGATCATTTACATCTAGACCTTCAAGTCCGATTACGACGGGTTCTATGTCGTTAAAAACAAGACCCTGTCTGTGTTCAGACTCGATATCGGCTTCATTACCGCTATCTGGTTCTTCGATCAGTGGTACCTCAAATGGTTCACCATCAAGATAATTGATAGAATCAGTGAAATAATTTTCTACCTCCTTGAATGGTTGCTTCTCTGCGACCACTGTTTTTACTTCACCACTCTCACCTACATATTTCATGCATTAGTGTAGAGTGGATGGAACAATCAAATTGTTATGGATCCATGGTCGACCCAGTAACAAGTTGAAAGGTGTCTTTGCGTCGATGACGTAGCAAGTAACATCCGTCCTCAAGTCACCCATCTGACATTTGAGTTTGATTTTGCCAAGGGGACGAGTATTAGAGGCATTGAAGCCATATATGGTGGTTCTCGTCGTTGATAAACGATGCAGAGGAATTCCAAGGTGATGAACAAGCCACAATGGAATGATGCTCAAAGCAGAACCAGGATCAACCTGAATTCTGTCTACCCGAATAGAGCCGATGTACCCTGTGAAGTATAATGGTCTATCATGTTTTGGGTTCCTCACATGCATGTCTTCTTTAGAAAAGGTGATGCATAGTATTCTTCTTCGAAAAACTTGACAACATTGAGGACAAGCTTCTTCCAGCGTTGCTCCGGCTGGATTTGGTGGAAAATGAGTGAGGAAAGCCTCGTTATCCGCCAATGCTTCACGGAGAGCTTCTCTCATTGATCGAGATAAACGTAAGAGCTCAAACAAGGTAATCCTTGCTGGTATGTTGGCTAACTAAGCTAGCACATCAAACCGAAAAGGATCTTTTGAATTCTCCGGCGCATCTTTCCTGAGTGCTTTGTTGTAACGAAGTTCCTTAGGTTGAGTTTGCTCCGCTACTTATTTACCTGGTCTGGATGGTGTAGCCATTGTTTTAGAATATTTCTTCAAATTCTCTTTTCCTTCGTGGGTTCTTGATACCTGTGCAGGCTGTGTAGCAAAGGCTGACTATTCATTCTCAGAACTGCTAAGTGATGAAGTTTCAACCCCCTCATCTGGAACGGCTGAAACGGCGTTGCAAGATCTTCACGTGGCTCTAGGCTTCTTTGAGTTTGCCGATGTCCACTGCTCGTCCATTAATAAGTCAGGATGAACCCACATCAATTCACCTTTAGGAGTAGTATAAGGGACCATCCTCTTCTCTTTCTTCTGATACGGGTCGAAGTTCACCACCCTCGCTTCCGCTTGAGGAATTGGTTGCACACCATCTTGTATTTGTACTTCAGCAAAATCCCCAAATTGAAGTGAAACCATATTCGCAGAAACCTTCTTTTGCTCAGCTTGAAGGGTCATCACACCTGCGTCTAATAAAGCTTGAATCTTGTCTTTCAGGATGTAACAAGCTTTAGTTGGATGATGCACCATCCTGTGGTACATGCAAAAGTTAGGATCATCAGTCCTTGATACTTCAGCGTTCCGCTTTACCTCTGACAGCTTGATCTTATTCATCTTGATCAAAGATGTAAGAATAGAAACCACATGCTCATCTTTGAAATTGTATTTCTTCTGAAAACGATTGTTGGGTGTATTTTTTTTGCTTGGTAGAAGACTTCGGGGATGAGGCTGCCTCAATAGCTAAGGTGTCTTTCCCTTTTGATTGTTTTTGGGAACTATAATTACCTTTACCACCTCCTTTTTTAGGCTGGGATTCTTGAGTCTCTTCAGCATTTATCCTTTTGTGCATGTTTTCCACCTGCTCTCATTGCCAAACCAAATCCTTCCATGAACGGGCTTCAACAATGCCCATCTTGGATAAGATATTGATGGAAAGATTGTTGCGGAACATTTTCATGAGAGTAGCTTCAGAAACTTGATCGCGTGAATGCAACGATCGATTTTTGAATCTCTTGACGAAGTCACTGACCGGCTCTGTTTTCTTTTATTTCTCAGACAATAATGTAGCCATAGACACTTCAGTGTCATCGTCGAAGAATCGGGCTAAGAAAAGCTTCTCTAAATCTCTCCAACTCTAGATTAACCCTGGTTCGAGTCTGCGAAACCATTCAAAAGCCACCCCCTTCAGAGTACTAATGAAAAGTCGAGTCATAATAGGGTCATTACCCACTATATAACTGGTTTGTGCTTGGAAATAATAAATGTGTTGGGTAGGAGAACCCTTACCATTAAATTGTACCAAGTTGAGTGGTTTAAATTTTGGAGGATATGGGATCACATCCCATTCACTTGGATAGGGTCTTGACACCCCCAACTCTTTGAAATTTCCTTGAAGCTTCAGTGTGTCAAGCTGCTTCTGGAAATCCTTCCACTTCTGATCTCGTTCTTTCGTACGAGGATTAGATTCAGCTTCGGACGATTCAAAATGAATTTTCACAACCCTTTATTTATCATCTTCATCATAGCGATCTTCATCAATAGGTGAAGGTCTTCTACGCCTAGATCCTGAGGCTTGGGAATGAGTCTTCTTCTTCTTCTTCTTTTCCTTCTCCTCATGGAGTCTTTCCATCATCACTTCCAAGTGTCTCATAGACTCCTACTGTTTTAAGATAGTTGATTGTTGCTCTTCCAGCTGCCACGAGAGTTCTTCTTCTTTTCCTGTCATGTGAGCACTTGCTTGCTCACTTTGGTCGGTATTGGAGGGCTGAGAAGTAGCAATGACTGAATTTTTAGGTTCTTTATCGACACCACAGGATAAACCCGCTAATTTGTGGTAGTCTAATGGGATCATTGCTCCAGTATGAGAATGAGTATGTTGGTAAACACCCTGGCTTTCAATAAGTGCCTCTCGTAATCCAGAAGATCTTTCAAAATCAGAAGACTCAGAATCATCAGCTGAGATTTTGCTTCTACCCTTGCTGGCCATGTTGATCGTCACTTCAATGTGGCGATTCTTGGGCACTTGTTTCTTTGGACGAAAGCGTCTTCTTCTTGATGATAAGACCATTGGCAATTCAGTCAATCATTCGAAGACTGAAGATTTACGCATCGACTCCCCACATGAACATTAGGAAAGCACCACAGATATGAGTTTCTCACAACAGCAATGTGATTGCATCTGACTCATGCTACGTTTGCGCGTGAGATAATCCCGAAGGTCACCAGCTGGACAACCCTAGTCAATTCTGTCATCATGGCTTTACCCGAGCGAGACCCTCTAAATGATAGAGGTTGACGACCTTGGGTAAGTTGACAAACTCTGTTATTTGCACGACGAGGTTCCTTGATAGGACGAGTTTGGTGAGTTCGTCTTCTCGATCGGTTCTTAACTTGAGGTTCGTTTTCTTGATAAACCTCTGTATGAACCGCTTGTTGATTTTGTTGAACCTCTTTTTGAGGATGAGGTTCGTGTTCTGAGTTTACTAGGGTAGGAGGATGAGATCCGTCATTCGGATGTTCCTCATTCACCCGACCCTCGTCAGAAGTGTTGACCTTAGGTTGATTAACCTTCGGTCTATAGTGGAAACCGTCTAGCGAGACCAAGCTCGAGCCCTACGGCGAGCTTGGTTCTGACATCGACGTTGTCGAGCGTGTCTCGATAATGGAATAACGAAAACCTTTGCTTCAGCCAGAACTAAGCGCGGTTCGTCATCTAAAGCCATAATTTGGCTGGTAGAAGCCGAAGTTCGGCTAGGTTGTTTAACAACCCATTTCTTAGCCTGACGACTAGTTTCTAGAGCCTCCTCTTTGAGGGGCTTGGACTTTTCCTCGAGACTAACTCGAGTTGAAACATCAGAAGCCACTTGGGATGAAGTCTCATACGAGACTCGACGATACTTTTGTGCCTTCGTGGGACTAGACTTACCAGAGGAGAGGTACTCCTCGTATTTGGACTGGTCAAATTCGATGACTAGAGTTTCGACGTCTGTTCCTACTGCAATCTTGTCTAATTGCACCACCACCATCTCTTCGGAGAGAATAGCTGCTCCCACTGTGGTCACCATCGTCTGTAGGGTCGAAAAATTAATGTTGGGATTGATTTTCTTGTTTTAAGAAATGGATTCGATCACTTGGTACGAAACCCTTACAACCACTCACACTTTCTCTCAATTACAGAGGAAGAGAAGATTAATTCAGCTTCTCTTTTATTTAAGGTGGGTTCTAGGTGGCAAAAGGATGCTTCCCTCGATGCTTGAGTCGAGCTTGCCTCCCGTTGACGATTAGGTCAAGATTGAAAGAGCTTCTGACCTTTGTTAACGGGCTGGAATCGAGGTTCGTACTCTGGATCGACGTGCAAAAACTTTAATCTCTGATGCTTCCCTAAGTCCAAGCTTGAAAATCTCCAAAAAAAATCCTCTCTTTCTGTAGCCATCGATGGCTATTTATAGGTTTTTGAGCACGTAATCGACGTGCTACAATAGTGGAGTCGTGGGTGTAACTGATACGCTAAAATTGTGAAGTCGTGGCGTAACTGACTCCTTGAATTTAGTCCATGTGCCTGACTGGGTCTTCATGATCATTACAGTCTGATTTAATGCGGGTGACGAACTTCACTGCATTGGCAAACCTCGTCCTTGATGTCGAGCCTTATTGTGTGGCGAGCCTCGTCTTTGATATCGAGCCTTCCTGCATGGCGAGCCTCGTGAGCTTCATCTTCACCGACGAGCTTTAAATCCAATGACAAGTTTTGGTTTTATTGACAAACTTCACCTCTAATGATGTACTCCGAACCTCGTATCTAATGACGAGCTTCGAACCTCGTATCCAATGACGAGATTCATCTTTGACAGCTAGAGTTCAACTCGTGTCCAACGACGAGCTTCGAACCCTGTATCCACTAGCGAACCTCGAACCTTGTATCCAATGACGATCTCCGAATTCCATATCCACTAACGAACCTCAAACCTCATATCCAATGACGAGCTCCGAGTCTCGTAAATCCGTTTCATTCAATAATATACTTTATCTTTCAATGTTGAGCTCCGCTGCATGGCGACTTTTGTTCTCGAGGTTGATCTTTTCTAAACAACGAACATCGTTTCTGATTGAAAAGGGGTTTGTTTCCCTGACCCTTCTTTCCACCTTTCAAATTTTAGCATTTTTTAATGCCTACACTGAGTCATATAGATTTCTTCATCAAGATCACTTTGAAGAAATGTTGTTTTACATCTAATTAATCTAACTCTAAACCATACTGTTCCACTAAAGCTAGCAAAATCCGAATCAAAGAATGCTTCATCACCGAAGAGAAGACCTCATTGTAGTCAATACCTTCCTCCTGTGCATATCCCTTCACAACCAACCTAACCTTGAACCTCATGGGAGTGCCTTCAATGCCTTCCTTATTCCTATACACCCACTTGCAACTAATAGTCTTCCGTCCCATTAGAAGCTCGAAGCTCCCATGTGTCGTTCTTATGAAGAGACTCTATCTGCTCCTGTATAGCCACCTGCCATAAATTAGCCTCCGAACTCTGTTCGGCCTCTCTGAATATAGTAGGAACCATCTTATCAACACACTCTACTATTGGCCTTCTTGTTTTGATGATGATTTAACAAATAATTTACATCTAATGTTGTTTGTCTAGTGTTTGTGTTTTCGTATTTATTCTAAGCAAACAACAAGTTGGAGGTTGGATGGATTGCGCCATAATGATCATATCAAATGGAGGTTGGCGGATATAGTGGTTGAAGCAATGCAATTCAAGTTCAAGATCCAAGTTCAAGCTTCATCCGCAAGATTACCAAGTCAAGCTATTGAAGATCAAGATCACGCTTAGGTAATTTAGTTTAGGTTTTATATTATGTGTGTTAGTACCTTAAGCTCAATCATATATACATACACATTTTAGTTTTGGTTTCTATGTATATATAGTTATATATACACATACATGATTTTATAGTTTTCATGTTTATAAATATGAGATTACATTTTTCATACTTATTATTGTGTTTTAGAAAATATTGCATAGAATATGCATATTTGTGAAAATATTGTGTTTCTAGTTTATAAACTTCATAACAATAGTTTACATCTTCTTTAAGTCTACAAAATCAATTTATAATGTTTCAAAACATGGTTTAGCCAAAATGTCAAAAGTCATATGTTTATATTTTCATGTTTTGGATTATTTTGCAAAATAATGATATTTTATATTTGGGAAGTCCTTTTTGCAAACCAGTCTTTGTAGCATGTTTATTATCATGTCTACAATCATTCTCCAAAGTTTTATATTTTTCTAAATTTATTTGATATTTTTAAACAGGGTTTTAAAATCAGCGTTTCACTTTTAAACTGTTCTGTTCATGTATAGTTCACGGTCGACCGCTAAGGTCGACCGCGCCTTTGTTTTTCCCTGTGGAGCCATAAGCAACTTTCACGGTCGACCGCCACGGTCAACCGTCAGCTCGAATTTTCCCACGGTCGACCGTCACGATAGACCGCCAAAGTCTCTAGAAAATTCTCAGCTTCGAAAGTGGCTCGCGGTCGACCGCGAGATTTTCACGGTCGACCGCCGTTCACTCCAAAGGCTAGTTTTGGTACAGAATTAGATTTTTGATTCTTGGGTTTTTTGATTATTTTTTTTTCGGTTTTTGCTGAAGCTTTGAGTGGGTATAAATACCCCATTACCTTCAGCTCTTCCAATATAAGAGAGTGTTTTTAAAACAAGTTTAAAGAGTTTTAAATAAGGGTTTAAGTTTGGTTTAAGAAGCTTTTAAGTATTTGGAAGTTTGAGTTTGTGAAATCAATTTCATAAGAGCTTAAGGAGATCATCTATTGGTGTTTGAGCATCCAACTCTTCTCCTTCCACTCTTGATCTATTGAGAAGTTTTCTAAACTCAATCTAGCTTTATATTTTATATTGTTTGATTATCATTTTATTAAACTAGTGTTCATATTGAGTTTAGTTGATTTTATTTTCTCTTTGTTTACACACACACAACCATTGAGCTTATTGTATTTACATTCATAGTATAATTGGGTTGTGGGATAGTGTAACTTAGAGAGTGGGCTTATAATTCGTTCTCATTCTTATAGAGAACAAACACTTTGTATTGTGCTTAATTGTGAGATCACTTTGTAATACACTTGTGCACCGAGAGAAGTGTGTGGCGAGAGTCGGGGATCATCCCAAGAGGAGTGGCGTCGGTTGATGAACCTAGGGAGAGGTTGTATCCGAGCACTTGAGGGAGACACGTCTAGTTCAACACTTGAGAGGGTGTAGAGTGGGATTGCAAGAGTATGTAAGTTGTAGAGTTTTGGATAAACTAAAAAACCGTATTGTGAGGTGTAAACGTTATTCGGGTGAATGTAGAAAACCCGGCTATGATAGTGGAGATCTCCTCGATGTGTGGAGCGGAGACGTAGGTCGTGGGGACCGAACTTCGTAATCATATCGTTTGTTTGTGATTGCATTAGCGCACTTATTTTTATGTTCATATCTTATATCACCTTTGTATATTGCTTGTTAATTATATTGCCCACTATCTACTTTAGATTGTTTACCCTTGTGTTAATTATATATCCTTGCATATATCTCATAGTATATCTCATTGCTAGGATATTTACCTTTGTTCATATTGCTTATTCTTGCTTGTAACATATTGTATATCTCTCTTGCAAGAATAATTTGTTAATTAGTTTTAATTAGCATAAAATTGGATTAGATTAGTATAAGACCCTAATCACCCCCCTCTAGGGTCTAACAATTGGTATCATAGCTTGGTACTCTTTGATTTAAGGTCTAATCGCCTTGAGTTAAAGATCCAAGTTATCTTTTTGTGCTAATCTAGTTATGATTGTATTTGTCTTGCTTGCATATATTCATATATATATCATGAATATGAATGTATTTCATTTAAACTATGAATCAAATGTTGCTCCTAAATTCATGAATTTTTCCTATGCACAATGGACTTCTAGATTTAAACTATTTGTGCAATCTAGAAATATTGACTTATGGGAAGTTATTGATTATGCTTACATTGTGCCCATATTGGAGAAATCCAAGTGGAGCGATCATGATAATAAAATGTTTACAATGAACAAGCTTTTGTTAGAATCTTTGCTTAATGCTTTTGACTCATCCTTTTCTAACAAATTTGTTCATTTTGATAGTACTTACAAACTTTGAAAATTTATTAAAGCACATCAAGGAGACTTGGAGGCAATCCGACAAGCTTTGGAGGATTCTTCTTCAAGTTCATGTGGAGCATCATGCACACGACCACAAGAGGATAACTCTTGTGTAGTAAGCGATACTGATTCCGATAATGATTTATCTATTGATGAACTCGCTTGTGCATATGAAAGATTATCTCATGCCTATACTAAATTGCAAAATAATTTTATTGATCTTAAAAGCAAGCATATTAGTTTAAAATCCGATCATGAGTCGCTAGCTTCCAAACTTGATATTGTTGTTAGAGAGAATGCTATCTTGAAAGAAAATAATGAGTTATTAAGTTTGGAAAATAATAACTTGTCTTCATCTATTGCTAGCTTAACTCATGCTAATAATGATGCCATGATAGAAGTAGAAACTATTAGAAATGAGTTTAGTTCTTTTAGAAATGATCATGTTTCATCTACTTCTATTTCCAATGCTTGTATGCATAATGATAAATTGAATCTTGTGAAAAACCACACATCATGCTTAGATTCAACTTTTAACACATGCATTGATAATCATAAGAAACTTATGGACAAGTGTGCTAAATCTAGTGCTATAACTTTAAAATCACCTACACACTATGCACACTTGTATAGCAAAGTTTACAAGTGCTCCATTTGTGGTCGTAAAGGCCATTTAGCTAAATTTTGCTATGATGCACACAACATAAAAATGTCAATGCTCCTTGTGCATCTCGTCAAGTCTCTTCATCACATGTACACACACATGCACCAATTGTTCATCATAAGCATGCTAATGTGTATCATTGTGATTTTTGTGGTAGAGTGGTCACTTAGCTAAGTTTTATTTTGATTTACGAAAAGTTTCTAAATCGCAAAATATTTTAAGTAGACCAACATTATTTCAAAATATTTCTCATTTGCAAAATAATCTTAAAAGACCATCTTTATTTGCAAATATTCCTCGTGCACGTCCACATGGTCAACGTAACCAAATGCATCCTCTTCATTGCACTTATTGCAACCGAATGAGTCATTTGTATAATTATTACTATGACCGGACCCGTGCACTAAATGCGCCCAAATGGGTTCATAACCCTAGGGCTTTGAGCTTGAATGATAGGGGTCATGTCCCTAAACCTTTTGGTACCAAAAATACTTGAGTATCAAAACAAATTTGATTTTAAACAAAGAATTTTAGTGTTTTTATTTTCTTGGTTTTGAAAAATTATACTTTAAACTTTTGAACATGAAAACAATTTTTTTTTCAAATTCTTTTGTTTTCATGATTATTAGTTTCTATTTTGATGAGAGGTTTGTATTTATATAACCCCCCGGGTTTATTGGTTGTTTATTCCCAAATCATGTTTACCGGGTACTAAAAGTCCTTATATGGGTTGGAACAAGCTTAAGAGCTTGATATATTATTGCCTCTCTTGAAATTCTTTTATCAAAGATTTTATTTTGAATTATTACTTTGAATTCATTATATTTCACTTATATGATGATATTTATGTATTTGTGCTTATGAATCATCTATTCGTGCTTTATAATGTATTCCATATGTGGTTTGATCAAATCCCACAAAGAAAATTCTCTTGATTGATCAAACATCGTTTTTAGATTTAAACTTTGATTTATGATTTTTTTGGTTGATTTATTTTCATTTGAAAACTTTTTGCATGATTCTCATGTTCCTTCTCTTTTGATTTCATAAATCTACTCTTATAAATGGTTTTTACGTTCTTTGATATGAGACACTATGTTCATCTTGATATATTCATATGTGTTCTCATTGTCTTTTTGTATGTGAGTTGTGTTTAGCATGTTTCTTGCGTGCTCACATATGTATGCCTTATATTCATTAAGGCATTTTGATAGGGGGAGCAATCCCTATATCTTTCTATATTTTTATACTCACACATGCATATTGATAGGGGGAGCTTTCGCTCTCTTCATCCTTTTGTCCCCTTTTTGATATTGTCAAAGGGGGAGAAATATTGTGAGTATATTCTTTCTTGTTTATATGCATGTGAATTATAATTTATATATTTAAATATTTTTTTATGCATATATCCTTTTTGTAAATTGTTTGTTATCATCAAAAAGGGGGAGATTGTTGGCCTTTTTGTTTTGATGATGATTTAACAAATAATTTACATCTAATGTTGTTTGTCTAGTATTTGTGTTTTCGTATTTATTCTAGGCAAATAACAAGTTGGAGGTTGGATGGATTGCGCCATAACGATCATATCAAATGGAGATTGACGGATATAGTGGCAAGTTCAAGATCCAAGTTCAAGCTTCATCCGCAAGATTACCAAGTCAAGCTATTGAAGATCAAGATCAAGCTTGGGTAATTTAGTTTAGGTTTTATATTATGTGTGTTAGTACCTTAAGCTCAATCATATATACACACACATTTTAGTTTTGGTTTCTATGTATATATATAGTTATATGTATACATACATGATTTTATAGTTTTCATGTTTATAAATATGAAATTATATTTTTCATATTTATTATTGTGTTTTAGAAAATATTGCATAGAATATGCATATTTGTGAAAATATTATGTTTCTAGTTTATAGACTTCATAAAAATAGTTTACATTTTTCTTTAAGTCTACAAAATCAATTTGTAAAGTTTCAAAACATGGTTTAGCCAAAATGTCAAAAGTCATATGTTTACATTTTCATGTTTTGGACTATTTTACAAAATGATAATATTTTACATTTGGAAAGTCCTTTTTGCAAACCAGTCTTTGTAGCATGTTTATTATCATGTCTACAACCATTCCCCAAAGTTTTATATTTTTCTGAATTTATTTAATATTTTTAAACATGGTTTTAAAATAAGCATTTCACTTTTAAACTGTTCTGTTCATGTATCAGTTCACGGTCGACCGCCACGGTCGACCGCGCCTTTGTTTTTCCCTACGGAGCCATCAGCAACTTTCGCGGTCGACCGCCACGGTCGACCGTCAGCTCGAATTTTACCACGGTCGACCGTCAAAGTCTCTGGAAAATTCTAAGCTTCGAAAGTGGCTCGCGGTCGACCGTGAGATTTTCACGGTCGACCGTCGTTCACTCAAACGGCTAGTTTTGGTACAAAATTAGATTTCTGATTCTTGGGTTTTTTGGTCATTTTGTTTTGGGTTTTTGCTGAAGCTTTGAGTGGGTATAAATACCCCATTGTTTTTAGCTCTTCCAATATAAGAGAGTGTTTTGAAAACAAGTTTAAAGAGTTTTAAACAATGGTTTATGTTTTGTTTAAGAAGCTTTTAAGCATTTGGAAGTTTGAGTTTGTGAAATCAATTTCACAAGAGCTTAAGGAGATCATCTATTGGTGTTTGAGCATCCAACTCTTCTCCTTCCACTCTTGATCTATTGAGAACTTTTCTAAACTCAATCTAGCTTTATATTTTATATTGTTTGATTATCATTTTATTAAGCTAGTGTTCATATTGAGTTTAGTTGATTTTATTTTCTCTTTGTTTACACACACATAACCATTGAGCTTATTGTATTTACATTCATAGTATAATTGGGTTGTAGGATAGTGTAACTTAGAGAGTGAGCTTATAATTCATTCTCATCATTGTAGAGAACAAACACTTTGTATTGTGCTTAATTGTGAGATCACTTTATAATACACTTGTACACCGAGAGAAGTGTGTGGCGAGAGTCGGGGATCGTCCCAAGAGGAGTGGTGTCGGTTAACGAACCTATGGAGAGGTTGTATCCGAGCACTTGAGGGAGATACGTCTAGTTCAATACTTAAGAGGGTGTAGAGTGGGATTGCAAGAGTGTGTAAGTTGTAGAGTTTTCGGTAAACTAAAAAATTGTATTGTGAGGTGTAAACGTTATTCGGGTGAACGTAGAAAACCCGGTTGTGATAGTGGAGATATCCTCGAGGTAAGGAGCGGAGACGTAGGTCGTGGGGACCGAACTCCGTAATCATATCGTTTGTTTGTGATTGCATTAGCGCACTTATTTTTATGTTCATATCTTATATCGCCTTTGTATATTTCTTGTTGATTATATTGTCCACTATCTAGTTTAGATTATTTACCCTTGTATTAATTATATATCCTTGCATATATCTCATAGTATATCTCATTGCTAGGATATTTACCTTTGTTCATATTGCTTATTCTTGCTTGTAATATATTGTATATCTCTCTTGCAAGAATAATTTATTAATTAGTTTTAATTGGTATAAAATCAGATTAGATTAGCATAAGTCCCTAATCACCCCCCTCTAGGGTCTAACATCTACCAGAAGTGCATATGCAACGACTGTGTCTGTATACCTCGCTGGCATCCGTTTGTCTCTCTTCGACCTCCGAACCGTAATAGAATCCTGAACTTGAGCCGTCGGTCCCTAATCCTACTCAATTGTACATGTATCCTCAAATCATCGCCGTGCTCGCCTGACGTCACCTCAGTCGGTACTCTAATGGATACGGTCTCATCTGGACATTGTGGAACTACATCAATCTCTACCACCTGTGATGTCTTCAATGTCGGGTCGTTCTCCACCTGATGAGAGCTGGGAAGCTTCAAGATAGAAGCCTCATCGAATGTGACGTCTCTACTCATCACAATCTTCTTATTAACTGGATCCTAAAGCTTGTATCCTTTAATACCTTGCTTGAATCCAACAAATATAGCATTTCTAACTTGAGGTTCTAACTTATCAGTCTTTACATGATAAAATGCAAGGCACCTAAATACCTTGAGCTGATCATAGTCGTGTGCTGGCTCTCCTGACCACATCTTCATAGGGGTCTTCCCCTCAATCATAGATGAATATAGCCTATTAATGAGGTGGCTCGCATATGGAAGTATCTCAGCCCAAAAGTTCTTCTCTAAACCACTATACGACAATAAACATTGGACCTTCTCCCAAAGAACGATTCAACCTTTATGTCACCCCATTCTGCTGCGGTGTGTGACTAATTGTGAAGTGCCTCTCCATACCCTCGTCTCGACATAGCTGCTGAAAGGGGTCAGAAGTATACTCACCACTGTTGTCGGATTGCAACATCTTGATCTTTTTCACAGAATGTAGTTTTAATCTCTTCTTCCACTCTACAAATATTTCTAGAACTTTACTTTTTTCGTCATGGTGTACACCCAACAATGCCTAGAATAGTCATCTATAAACGTGACGAACCAATGTCAACCACCAAGTGATACCGTCTTAGTGGGATCCTAAACATCTGTGTGCGTGTAGTCTAAGATGCCCCTCATCCTATGAATGGTTATCCCGAACTTCACATTCGTCTTCTTGCCAAGAACACAATGCTCACAGAACTCAACTTTCTCACTCTTGGCTCCTTTCAATAGTCCCTACTTGCACAAAGCTTGTAGTGGCTTTTTACCTGTGTGCCCCAACCTTAGTGCTAAAGCTTGCTCGTGTCCGCCTCTGAAATAACTGAAGCTACCTGGCCAATCTCGATACTTCCCTTCAGATAATATAATTTCCTTCTATGGACTCCCTTCATCACTACCAAAAATACCTTAGTAATCTTCGCTACATCATTCTCAAAGGTCACATTAAATCCCTTCGCCTCCAAAGCTCTAACATAAATAATATTCTTCTTTAACTAAGGAACTAATCTCACTTTGTTCAATTCATGAACAACTCCATCGTGCATCCAAATCTTGACAGTACCTATCCCACAAATACCACAAGATTGATCATTTCCCATGATTACCACGGCCCCATCGAGTTTCTCGAACGATGCAAACCAATCTCACCATAGAGTCACATGATAAGTAGCATGAGAATAAAGCATCCAATCAGATGCATTCACATGATTCACCTTTGGAGTAATCGATAGAGAAAAGCACGAATCATCAGAATCATCACCTCTCGTAATGTTCACATCATTGGCCTTCAGGCCCTTCTTCTTGCTATTCTCCTTCTCCTTGAGCTTCGAGCAATCTCTCTTCCAATGTCCTTATTCCTTGCAGAACACATACTGGTTTTTCGCTAATTAGTGGTGGCCCCTTGACTTTGACATGTTCCTATTATCACCTCTCGGATATGGATTTTTACCTCTCGTCGACAAGGTCTCTCCTGAAGTGCTAGCACGAAAAGTCTCTTTGTCCTTCCTCCTTAAACCATAGTTCGTCAATGCGTTAGTCACTTCACTGTAGGTGATGGAAGATCTCACGCTCAAAAAAGTGAGCACGAAGGTATCATACTCCTCATCGGGTAAGGAGCCTAATAAGATAATCACCTTATACTCGTCCGTTATCTTCTCATCCATTTTCACCAAGTCCGACAACAACTTTGTATAATTATTCACATGAGTCGCAAGTGAGGTACCCTAGACATCTGAAATTTGAATAATTTTTGCAGCAAGTGCAACCGATTCTCAACATTCTTTGTAAGGTACTTGTTGTTAAGAATCTCCCACATCTTTATCGCAAACGTCACCCCAATCACATCGTATTTCAACTCTTGTTCCAAACAAGACCTGATCACCCCACAAACATTCCTATTTATCTTGTCTCATATTGCCTCATCGTATTTCGGTGGCCTCTCATGGACCATGATGGTCTCTTCCAAATTTTAAGCATTAAGAGCATCTTGTACGTCGCTCATCCACAAACCAAAATTAATCTTTCCGTCATACTTTACAACACTAATCTTAGTATTTTGAAGCCCAACCTGAACTGTGCTCGCCATCATCTTGCTGCTTTTACCAACTTCTTCTCCCATGCTTACAAACTCTAAATTGTAAAGAAAGATTCAAACTTTTATAGAATTAAGAAATTACTCAACTGAGCCCTAGATAGGATTCCAACTAGATCTCCTAACCACACGAGGAAAGCGAGATCTTCAACGGCAACTCCACAACGTTATCTCCACCGAAGCTTAGAACTCTAAGAATGAAGCTTCAAGCAATGAATCTTCCTTCATCCAATGCAAAACCCTAGATCTGAGATCTGAGCTCTGATACCAATTGTTATGCACTATGCGGAAGCGTGCTCGACAACCAAACGAGTCGGTGAACGATGAGAGAAGAGAACCAAACCAAACTATTAGTGCAATTCACCAAAATACAGACACAAATCAAACCAAACACAAGAATTTATATGGTTCTGCAATTGCCTACGTCCACGGGGAGAGGATGGGGAGATTTCACTATATAGAGGAGAAATACAATGTATTATAACTCACAAAATTACTCAAATATAAGCCTAACCAAATCTCTCAACTCCCTCACAATATCTTCCTCTCAAAGTGCTCAAAACAATGCTAATTCTCTCCTTAAGAAACCCTAAAAACATAATTCTATTTATAACAAAATACAATCCTAAACATAATGGGAATCTGAAAACGAGTCTGCCACACCCGGGTGTGACACGCATCACATCCCTAAAAACAGGGCAGATTTTGTCACACCTGGGTGTGGCAGATACCACACCCCTGACAACAGGGGTAGATTTCGTCACACCTGGGTGTGGCAGACACCACAACCCTGACGAATCTTCATGTTTGCCAACACTTTGAACAATTTGATGTTATTTTTCTATAATAAATAGGGAAAATGAACACTCAATGTCCTACAACCGGTTCTTGCATGAGGATGTTGAAATTTTGAGATGTTAATTATTAATCGCATTCTATAAGTAAAAAAGTTGTGGGGTTAGTTTTAAAAAGAGAAGGAAAGAAAATAAAAATATCAAAGTAACCACAAGTTGTCAAGTGGCAATCCAGAGCCTTACTTTAATATATGGTCTAGATTTTAAAAGAGCAAATTTTACATAATGAGTGATAATATGATGGGTGATAAGTTCCACAGAAGATAAGGTGAGAGGTTATCTATAATTTACCCAATAAAAATATGAGAGTAAATCTCACTACAATCCAATGAAGTTTAGGTCAGCATTTTGAGAAAACTGGAGAAATGGCACAAAAGTTACCTAAAGTTTTTTTTTCACTTAAATGATCTAAGTTGTAAAAAGTTTCCCTTAAATGACTTATTGTATTTCGTTAACAAAATGTAGCGTCGTTAAATTTTTAGGTGTTAAAACGAACCCTCCTCCCTAACCCCAACCTTTATTATCTAACCTGCCCCCATTAAAACACCCACTAACAGTTAAAAAAATCAATATTCTTACATCTTCTCAAACTTACTACGCCTAGAGATGGGAGAGGAGAATACGATCTGAATTTAAAGCAGGAGAAGCAGAAATCGATCAGCTTGTGTGTATTGGCTAGGGCTTTATCTATCATGCTAAGAATCATGAAGTATTTAGAGCGTAGTTGCATGCTAGATTTGTAAAGATTAGTTAGTTGAATTGATGATTTTGGGGAAATGATGTGGGTTATTGTGTGAATGTGTTTGATTTTGGACATCGTTCGTGATTTGGGTTTATTTCAAGTGTATGAATGGATCTATTGTGCATTGGGTTTAGTGTTAAAAAATGAAAGCTTTACATGAATCTTGGTGTTTTGGACTTTTTGCTAGGGTTTTTAATAATTCAAAGAAAAGAAAGGACTCAAAGATTTAGAAACTTTCATAGCAATTCAAGGATGAAGTTAAAATTTGAACCCTTTTCCTTTTTTTATTATATTTTTATTATATTTTTTCTTTCTTAATCTATTATTATTATTCTATGCTACAAAAGAAACCTCATCTACATCTCTCTGATTTTTTTGAGCTAAAAAAATAGGAAGAGCTTTCCTG
>BQKN01000588.1:0-34840 GCA_022839385.1 Asparagus kiusianus
GACTAGACTCGAGAATTGGACTTGGCAGACTCCTGGCAGCACCAAGGGTAGAAAATTTCCCAGGGGCCCCAGCAACTGGCTCGACCTCATCGTCATTCACTAACAAATTCAACTCGCCTCCAATTTTCTCTACATCTTTCAGCAAGTCGAGACAACAAGAGACGCAGGAAGGATAAAAGTGATATGGAGTCAGATGAGAGTCGCAAGGCACCAAGGAGGCGAAGTAATCAACTCTGGCTTTACAAGCTAAGGCTACTTCAACCTTCCTAATAGGGCCGTGACGCCAGTCGTTAACCACCTTCTTTCTATGTTGCTCTAAGTCCAGACGAGCAAGTTGGTCCTTCAGTTTGTCAACAAGGACTATGGATGCCTAAAGCTTTGATTGTAGCTCTTCAAAGTCCCCCCTCATCTTTTCAAGAGACACGCGACTTGTTCGAGCCTCTGCCTCAGCCGTCATCCTACGATACTTCTCAGACTCGGCCTCCGCCTGTAGGTAAACCATCTCCCTTTGAAGGTCCTCGATGGTCCCTGTTTGCTTGGAGAACTGGATTCGAAAGCTCTTAAGGAGCTCTTCCTTCTCATCCAAACTTCGGCGCTAAACGCCTTCTTTATGAGTCAATTCAGCCTCCAAGACAGCGACTCTCTTTTCTGCCTCTTCCTTGCCCGACTTCTCCTTAGCCAACCCTGCTTGGCCTTCCTGGGAATGCTCAAGTCGATCGAATATGGTGTGTCCCGGCGAAGTCCCCCCAAGTTAGACAAGCTTGAAGAGCTTGGAGTATGTCAACACTTGGCATATCCTCCAAAATTCTCCCATCAGCGCCATTCTCCATCTGTTCTGACGGAGTTCCAGCTCTTCCCACGACGATGTCATTCGCCCTAATCGGCTCCTTGCAAAGGTGACGAGACGTCTCAGGATTAGTACTAAGACTGACAACATCCTCCTCGACCACTAGAGCCGTAGTCTCCCTGCCAGAAGAAGACTCGTCTATCAGCCCCACATTTTCCAAGCGGTTAAGCTGAGTTATCAGCGGACCCGTCCCAACAGGTCTAACTGGGTGCTGCCTCTCAACTCTTACCCTTCCCCTTAATTCAGAGGCAATGTTAGCTGCTTGAGACATCAAGACAGTCATCTCCTCTGCACTAAAAGACCCCCTCTGCTTCTTATGGGGCCTAGCAGTGGAGCTTGCCCCCTCGGTCCCAGTGTTCCTCTTGCGATTTTCTGCTAACAGAGGAACATGACTTGTCCTTGCCTCGAAGCCAGTGGAAGATAAAATAATGGATATGCTCACCGTCCGGGAGAACACATCAACAAATAGAGCATCGCTCACTCGGGGCCCGGCGTAAAAACAGATCTTTTCCAGATCCATCATCTCAGAGTCACTAAGGGTAATTAGCCTCAAAACATCTTCATTCACCTTCGGCCAGTCCGAGCAAGTGAAGACGTTGTCGCTGCCATAGACCCACACGAAATGCTTCCTCTAGTCCTCATCCAACTGCAAAGAGTTGGACACAAGCTGGAACTCTCCATGATAGTGGAAAGAGTAATGTGTGTCCTTCTTAGCTGACCCCACGCTAATCAAATGCTCAAGCACTTTCAAGCTTGGTTGGACTCCAACATGATGACAAATGATGATAAAAGCCACCAGAATTCCCACTACGTTCGGATAGAACTGGGAAGGGGAGACCCCTAGAGCAGTGTGCACCTCCTTGATAAAAGGGTGCAAGGGCAGCCGTAAGCCATACTCTAAATGGGCTAAGTACAGCGGCACTCGACCCTCGCCATGGTAGCACACTGTCTCGCTCATCTCTGGCACCGCCAAAGTGAGAGTCCAAGAGATATTGTATCGGTCATACAACCCCACCAGATCATCTATATAGACCTTCGAGCGGATAAGGAAAAGAGCAGCAAGGCTCTCCTCACTACGGCCAGAGTTTGAAGCTTGGGAAGCCATGGAAGATATTTTCCTAAAAAGCTTGGAGGAATATCAGAAATTTTTCCGGAAGCAAAGGTTCGTAAAAGAACTATCTTATCATCGAAAAGCTATTTATAAGCTTTCAAGGAAAAATACAAAGGGATTTTCAAAAGACGCGGTAGTTTTCGAAACAACCAGGCCAGATCCACATCAGAATCTAAAGCGGTTCACTTGAAACACGAAGCGCCAAACTCATTTAATGCCCCACGTCCCAATACTTAAAAAGTGGAAGATCCTCCCTTCTATCCATAACACTTCATCTCCTAAAAAGATGGTTCAGATCTTTTGATGATGTCAGCCATGAATAGCGGAGTTAGTAATGGATGCCTAATAATGACAAGCCACGTCTCCAACGCAAAGACTTTTTAGTTTCTCACATTCAGTATACCTGTATTGATCAAGAGTATATCTTATTTCCCTCGGAGTCGACTAAAAGCAAACTCCAAGTGAAAGGGGCCAACTGTTATGGTGTTTGCTCACCTAAGATATAGTATTCACAAAATGATACGATAAGAGTCCTAGTCAACTCCTAAGAGTTCTAGGCATTTTGACTCCTAAGTCGAATATCAAGACCTTGACTCCTTATTAAGGTAAGCCCAAGACACCACATATGATCGAATCCTCCAGTACAACTCGACCATCATGGCCAGATTATAAGATCTTGGTACCTTACCAAAGTATAAACCCAAGACATAATTACAGAGGTCTCGGCCCTACCGACTCATCAAGTCGGCACCTTAGTGTCGACACAAGAGGCGATACTAGCCGATACGAGAGATCCTGACATACCGGACAAGTCGATATCTTTATATCGACCCAAAAGGCGGTTATTAAGCTGAGATAAGATGACGTCTCACTCAGTCAAACAGGCCGACACTCCTAAGTTGACACGAAAGGCAGTGTCGGTCGACCCTTTTATCAAGGATGACCCTATTTAAAGCACTCGACCACTCGCTAGGCATTTCTCAGAAACGACTTAAGAGACATTGCCTCCTGTCGGCTAAGTTAAGGACTCAACCCTGGTCTCAAGCCTCTCTCCCTGAGCAAATGTCCATATCTCAGTCCACCTTGAACAAGTCTTATCCAGATATTGGCCTGACAAAGTCTCCATAACTCGTCAGCTCAATCACTTCTCGAAAAATGAGGAGATACATTCTCTCATAATGAAGTGACTTCCCCTCTAGTCGCCAGTCGACACCTGGAAAGCAAGGGACGAATCAGCATGCCTGCGTGCCTTCTGCCATGCTCACAAGTTACTTTTCGGATATCATGAAGATGCCATCTCTCATGCTGAAATGACTTCCCTACCAGTCGTCAGCCGGCACTTGTAAAGAGAGGGATGACTCATCTTCCAGCTCACGCTTTATCACCGCCATTCTGCATGGTCGAAATGACCAATCCACCACGGACATCCACACTATATATGGATGTTATTCACCATCAGAGCAAAAAAAGTAAAGAGGCTCCTCCCCCCCATGAAATCAATGCAAGAAAACAAATAACAATCTAACTCTTCTAGTTCATCCAATCCGAGAGATGATAATCTCTAATGCACATAGCATAAGAACGCATAGTTCTAAACTCCACTCAAGCTCATGTTTATCAACTAACTTGATCGTCGGAGGAACCACGAGAGAACTGGTCCCCGCCTCTCACGAGTTATTTCTGTCTGTGAAGCACGGACATCAGACCCTCATTCAAGAACTAAGCGTAAAGCTGGAAAGGGAACAGGTCCTCCATCATCCTTCACCACCCCGTAACAATCCTCTTCTGGATTAATTGGCTGTTTGATATCGAGCATCAATAGTGACATATGTGTAAAGGTTGATCTGCCGTAGGCAATGAGTATAAATTCCCCTTCATATAACTGCAAGGGTCAATACCGTTAACATTTAATCTATGATCATTCTTCTCTAAAATTCTAACCTAGATTTACTTATTGTTTTGACTATTTATTATCAATAGTCTAACTAGGCATCAGAGGGGAGTTGGTGGACAACCCATCATCGTCAATTTGATGCTTTTTTTGTGTATCTTAGGCCGCCATCAACAAGAGCTCATCATCAGATATCAAAGGAGATCACTTGACTCACATCATTGAGTCTAATCCTACTGACTCAATCCTGTAAGTTAATTCTTAGCATCAACAATTGTGATACTTGTTGCATCGTTTTTTCAACTGGACAAGCCAAATACATAATTCTTTACGAGAAGGAAATATATATTATGAGGGAGTGGGGGAATGAGTAATTCTTCGGGTGAATCTAGCAAGTTTAAAGTTAAGCCTAAATTTATTTTCGTTCTCACTATAAAATACTCTGGTTAGTGTAGATATCGGCGAAAGAAGAATTGTCAGATACTCATGTAGACGCAAGTAAGCCACTTTAAAATATTTAGGTCTTGATGGAGTTCCCCATTGTCCCTCAAATGCGGTTGCTGATATTAAGAGCACATTATTTCATAAAACTTCGCCCTAAATCTCTTTTATAAAATTGAACAGTGAAGTCTAATCATCTAAACTCATTATTCTTCAAGTAATACCAACTAGAATAGATAGTTCTTATCCAATACAACTATACCACATGAGTGAAATAACGATAAATCATTGTAAAATAAATAAACTCACATATCTATTTACCCTTTAAAAGAGGGAGTTCATGAAAAACTTTACCCTCCCCAAAATGGCCTTCCACCAAATTTAATTACCAAACTTATCCTGAATTCATAAACCACTTTACCCTTTCATCGGTTACGCCTATATTCCTCCTCCTTGCAATTCATCGGTTACACCCTAATCCTTTCAATTCATCGGTTACGTCATCTCCTCCGATCTTCCGTTACCTCCACCAACTTTGAAAGATGATTTCTTAGTTCTTCTCAGTCATCATCAACGCTTTCCCTCTGTCATCATTAACGCTTCACCGTATCCACCGTTCTTCTCAGTTTTTGGGAATTGGTTAGAATCTTTGCTTCATTTTGGTTTAATTTTAAAGAATAATTTCATTGAATTTGGTTCTAATTCACCATCATCTAATTTTTGTTCTAATTCAACAATAGGTCAAGTGTTTTTCGATTTAGGGCTTGCTTCAAGTGTTCTAATTGATCCTGTGTCAAATTCATCAGGTAATAATTTTTTAAATTTAATTATGTTACTGTGCCTGGCTCCAAAATTGAAATTTTGAATTGTTAAAAGTGTGATTTTGGAGGTAATTCGATTGTTAAAATAGACAATCAGAACTGAAGCAATCAACTAACAGCCATATCCTTGATATTTGATTGTTAAATTATGACAAATATGTATTAGCAAATTTAGTTTCTCAGTTCCAGATGCTTACTTGAGAACTATTTACTCATGAACATGTGTTCGTTTAGTTCAATATCACCTATGGATAGCGACATCACCTTTCCATTTATTTTATTATGGACTACACGCATTAATAGCTGTCAATGGATCCTTTGTTTGTGTTTTTCTCTATATACATTTCCATCTTCTTTTTTTAATTATCAAAAAAATGTTAAAACTTAATTCTCAATGATCGTTTTTAAGGTGTTGTTCCTAATGAATTATCATTCAACACAGTTGCATTTGCTAGCCATTTCTTACAAATAATGATAGTAACTGCAACCGCTAGTTGAATAATCTGTCCTATATAAATCTCTATCAACCAAAAGTCATCGGAAGATCCCATGTACAACTAAAGTAATTTTATGAAGTAATGTTTGGGGACCCATCAAATCATTAATCAAGGAGTAAAAAAAAACCAGTAGTGTTTTTTGCTGCATCAAAATCCTTTTCATATTCATGCTTGCATGCGTGACATATACATCTGGAACAAAATGATTCTTTTAGGTTACTTCCAGAGATTCTTTGACTGAAACTTATGCGTTGATTGTCTATTTTCTCTGTTCAGGTTCTTCATAACCTTGCTGTAGCTGAATACTTCCGTGATGGTTGTACTGATCCAAGGAAACTCCTTGATGTGCTCAATAAGGTTAAGGTAAGGTGCATTTATTTACCATTCCATGCAATATTTCTCATTGATTTGATAGTTTCTTAGATATTTGGGTTATTCTCTAATGGTAATCTAGAATTCCTGCAGTGTTACACCCATGCAGTCATGAATTAACAGTAACCATCACATATGCATTCATGATTAGACGGTCTTATTGTTGAGATTGCTGTCATATTTTATTTTTGCTTATAACATTTTTTGCTTTTAGGATTTCTCTTCCTTCAGTGCGGAAATCTATTTCTTATTTATAACACTAACAGTTATATATCAATATTTTTTCCCTTTCCTAAACACGCGCAGTTAACTTTCTATATGACATTGTACATCACAGAGATCGGTTTATTGATTGACTCATTGTTTGAAAGAATCAATGTCTATGAATTTGTCCTATGCATTTCTCAATTGTTGAAGTGATGCTTGAGTATGCCTATAGTTCCTTGTTGGCTCTTGTATTTCGTGCCACTTTGCCGATATTACAGCTAAATCGCTGTTGGTTAACTATTTATTAGTTTTGTTGAAATGCTAAATATGCCATTGGCTGTTTATTGTAATGCGGAAAAGAAGTGAAGAGCTTTCCCATGCAGCAAGTGAGCAAGTGGACATTGCAGGCAATCTTGGTAGCAATATTTCTGGATCTAAAGGGAGTAGTAATAATCTACATCAACTATCTGCTATGGATGCCAGCATTGCATATGCAGATGAGTTTGACACTTCTATTATCACACTGAACACTGTATGTTTCTGTTGTGCCATTCTTTTTCAATATAATTCCTTGTGCTTGAAGGAAACTGTAGATTATTTGAGTATTCACACATATTTGATTTATGTGGGTGCTTCTGCAGGCAATTGTACTTTACCATCTGCATGAATATGCACATGCATTGTCAATTTTGGAACCATTATATCAAAACATTGATCCTATAGACGAGGTATATAGGATGCACAGATGATTTTGATTTGTGGTTTGTGCAAGCTCTTTAGTCCCTTTTCTTTGAAAAGTTCAACTTGGCAATATCACTGTGGATATGATGCTCATCTGAACAAATTATAGATATGTCAATTTTATGTTTCCCATGTGGCTATGTGGGCAACACACCTATTACTGGCACATAGCCGATAGTGTGTGGACAACGTTAATTGATCTCAAATCGTTGAATTTTGATAGGTTATAGGTGGAATGAGAGGAATGACTGGATTATGTGAGAAACATCATTACTTGATCCTGATGACATGAGTTTGATTGTAATATATGCTATGTATTGAAGACAAGTGCATTTTTTTAAAAATATTGCCAAAAGAATGAAAATTTGATACAACATCAGCAGACTTTTGGTGTGCTTCCTTCTAAAATGTCTAAGCCTGGCCAAAATATTTAAATAGATGATACATCGTTTATATTTTCTACTGCAAGCGGTGGAAAGGAGCCATTGCCCGAGGGTCTTGTGTGGCTTCTTTTGACTGGAAAGGTGATTATTGACTTGCTTCTATTGTAATCATGAGGACAATTTTCATGTGTTTTCCCTAATTATTGCCTGTGTTTGTTTGTTGTTTTTTGTGCTATTTTACATGATATCCTATTGTGTTCGGAGAAAGATGCAATAGTAGAATGCACCTTAAGCAAGGTAATTTCTCGAATAATTTATATTCATTTACTTATTTATTGTTAACGCTAACTTCCGTAATTACCCCTACCAAGTGTAATTAGCCTAAATAATGCATATTAGAAGCTTACGTGTCAAGAGAAAAAAAATTGGCGGCTGAAGTGGTAAATAGAATAAAGGAGTAGGGGTAATTTAGGAAATGAGGTTTTTGTATCTGAATAATAAAGTTATTCAGTTTTAAGTTGCTTTTGTAAATCTTTTGTGTGTGTATTGTGTATGCTGAGATTTAGTCAAAGATAACATGTTGCGTGTGTACTATCACCCAATCAATCACTAAATGTAATTTTATTGTTCAAATGTTGATTTTTTAGCTTATGTCCATATGTTTCATCCATTGTTTACATTCAATAATTTAATAACAATTCTTTCCCTAATTAAAATTATAAATTTAAAATAAATAATAAAAAATTACCACGTGCATTGCACGTGCAATCCAACTAGCATATATAAATGTCAATAAAAAAGAAAGAAAAGAGCCTCTCATGGTGCCAAGTCTAGTGTTTGTAAATCCACAAAAAAGTATCTAGATAAAAAAGTCTAAGAACACACATTTAACTTTAAATATTATTGTCTTTATTTAGAAAAGTGATTAATTTACATGTGTTGTACATACAAGGAAAGAATGAAAACGACCACAAAATCTAGCATAAAAATCAATAAATATGCGAAAATAATGGGCACCCTTGCCATAATGTAATCACCTCATATGACATAAGATATCTATTAATATTAAATATGTACACACAACAAAATTTGAGATCGACAACATCTTTAGATGCAATGAGAAAAAAAATGATGAAAGATAGAAAAGTTAGATGAAGAATTAAGATTTTCCGCAAAGATAAATTTTCGAATAAATATTATTGTGCTACCACAAGTGAAAACAAGTCAGCTTAGTGGTCTTGGGACGCGAATATCCCTATTATTTCAATTTTCTATATAAACTCTACGAATCTGCATCACGCAAGAACAACTAATAGAAAATACATAAACTAATTCTGTTTTGATGCTGGGAGGGATGAGTAAAAGTAGAATCGATTTTAAAGGCTTTTTTTTTTATCTAGGGAAAACTTAATAAGATTGATCCTGATCACGTTTTGAGAGGTTGACAAATATGTTCTCAGAATCTAAATTATACAATGCCAACTGAAAGAAAATACATAAATGACCATGCTCCACACTAGACAACAAAAATAAATATCACCCATGAGCCCACTCTCATCACGCATCTCAGTGCGCAAGTTGCCATCTCTAGCTTCCAAGCCATGAGGGTCCAAAACCAAACGTCCCACAAAAACACTCCGGCACATCCACAGGGGTCTTAACCATGCGGCCCATGATCAAGAACCGATAACACATCAACCTGACGGGAGGAAAAAATAAAAATAAAAATAAAATAAAGATAAATAAAATAAAAATAAATAAATATATAGGACGCATGCCAATCTAATCCATACAAAACTCAGAAACAACAAAACACAACAACACAAATAAAGCGGGGCGAGCGGGCGGCAGTACTCTCTCTTTCTCTCTCATCCAAGCGATTTCCTCCCTACCCCACCCCACCCCACGCCCCTCCCCCTCCTCCATTTCCCCTCAAAATTACATCTCTACCTTCGAAAGAACGACCGATCTAGGAATCGAGAGAGAGAGAGGGGGGGAGAGAGTTCGAGGTTCGGATTCCGAGGCGCGAAGCGATTAGGGTTAGGGTTTTTGGGGCCCCGATTTGGAGAAGATGAGCGTGGATCAGATCAATTCGAACGCGCATGGGAACCTCGACGAGGAGATTGCGCAGCTGATGCAGTGCAAGCCTCTCTCCGAGCAAGAGGTGCCTTTTTCTTTTGTCATTTTCATTAGATTTCGTTCGATCTGGTGATTGTTGGGGGCTTTTGGGAGTTAGGGTTTGTTGAATTTGTGGGAATGGGGATTTGAAGGAGATCTGGTGTTTTGCCTTTTATTGTCGCTGGATCTGGGTGAAGTTTGAATTGTGTTAGTAGTTTGTTTGGATCTGCTGAGAGTTTAGGGATATACTGAGTTTTTTTGTTTATCATTGATGCAGAAAAAAAGACGATTTTTTTATTGCATTCATTTGGCTGTTTATTTGGTTACACTAAAAAGTTTCACCTGTGGATCTGAAGATTTGAGGCGCGTGTTTAAGTGAATTTTTGGAGAGCGAGGATTCTTTGATTAAAATCAAATTTATTAATTTTCTTTTCGAGATTGGTATGTTCCAAGTTTGCTTTTTCCATATTATTAAGTTTCAAAATATCTACTTGAGGTATTGGTGAGATAAATTCCTTTTAGCTATATGTTATTATCTTGATCTTATTACGGTTTTAGAACAAACCTAAGCTAATATCTGTTAAATGTGGGCCTATGGAGGTTCGCTCCTCTAGTGCCTCTAAAGATGGGTGTCAAAAACTGTTATTACTCGATAAAAAATTTCTCTTCTGAATTAGTTATTTATTACTTCTGGTAGAAGTTAATTTTGATTAATGAGAAATCGAAAACCTTGAAAAATCAATAATATAAGTATAAAACTGATAAACTGTGACAGATTTTATACTTGAGATAATTTTTTTTGCAATCAGAAAGAAAAACACTGCCATTATATTAGAAAAGTCTTTTTCATTGTGAAATTATTATACTCATGCTGAGAATTACTTAAACTTTTCTCTTCCAGTAATCTCCGTCCCTTCTTCTTTCCTTTTTTTTTATTGATTTGGTTGATATGTGAAGAAAAGGATAAAACAATATACATTTCATGATCAGCTGATTCTGCACTTACGAATATGTGAACTTCATACCCGATGGATGCTTAAAAATTCAAATTAACCATAATATCTCTCTTGCAGGGAACAAAAACGTGTATCTTGCAACTCTTTGTAATTTAGGTAGTAGTGGGTATTAGTCTAAGCAGTGATTCTTTTCAATACTGTGGGGAAATTACTGTTTGCGGTGCAATGTCTCGCTGGATAGGTGCGCCACAATTTTTTGATGACTGACTGATAGTTGAATATGGCTTAGGCTGATAGGTTCATTCAAGCCCAGTGTGCTAATACCCCTGCTTAGTATAGCACATTAAGTAAATACCTGAATCTTTGCATCTATAATCTCTTGAACTAAGGTAGAAGGTATAAAGTAGTATGTTAATGATAGGAACTACACTTGCACAATATGTGTTAAAAAATCCAGATATTCTGAAATACTTCAATGAGATGGTAATATGCATAAACATTTATGACTTAGGCTGATAGGTTCATTCAGGCCCCCTCTGCTAACACCTCTGTTTAGTATATTACATTAAATAAATACCTAAATGTTTACATGCATAATCTCTTGGATTAAGGTACAAAGTACAAAGTACAAAGTAGTATGTTAACAATAGGAACTACACTTGCACAATATGTCTTCAAAGATCCAAATATTGTGAAATATTTCGATGATATTATAATATGCGTTCACATTTACTGCAAAATTGGCATGCTTCAAGTTGCACGAAATGTGATAGTGTTCTCTCGAAAACGTGAGTGCCCTAGAATGGATATCATCATTTCTCTTCAAGTTGAACTCAAAATTTTTTTCGAAGTCTGTAAAAAAAATATTTTTCTTGTGTTAAATAATCTTTGATGTGATAAACTAGAAATGATTATACATTTACAGTCATTACTCAATTCTTTGAAAATAAATTTGTCAAATAGAGGGAGGAGGGTTCTTATTACAATTCGGGTAGGAGTGATGTTAATGTTCGATATTGTGAATATTAATCTTATCAAAGATTTGGAAGACAAGTGTGAAACTATTGTCGAATATTATTCATTTAGAAATTGGACAACATATTTACGCTCTTTCTCTTCCAAATCTTATATATAAATAATATTTGCAACACCAAACATTGATGCTACTTCTTCCATCTGAGTTATTATAAGAACTTGGCTTCCTTTATTAGTAACTTCATTTAAATGAATGAGAAGAACAGGGTATCTTTCTTACACTTCTAGCTCGCAAGTTGACTAATGTTCTAATCTCAACCAGCTGCCTGAATGAGATGATAATATTCTCTTTTAATCAACTCCACCATCTTGCAGTGTGTTGCACTTGTAGACACTTTCACCATTTCAACTTGATGTTCTCTAGATTCCTAGTGAAAATGCTCCAATAAAGATAATAATCATCCAATAGTTAGATTCTTGTGGAAAATGTACTTTTGATATTCTCTTTTGTCACTGCAACCCTCACAAGAGCCCACCATTTTTTAATCAATCACCCTGAATTATATTATTTAATGCATTATTTTATTCCATGTGAGAGCACACATAGTATTTTCAATATGATTCATTATCCGCTAAACTTGGTAAATTTACTTGGTTTTTTCTTTATTTTGTATTACTTTTCTATTGCAGGTTAAAACATTGTGTGATAAGGCCAAGGAGATCCTTATGGAGGAAAGCAATGTCCAGGTATATTCTGTTTAGCGTCCCCTCTATAGCGACCTTTTCTATATAGTTACGTTAAGACAATATGTGAATTTTCTCTTACTGTTTGGATAGTGCTATTTTTGTTTCATTCATCATGAACTTTGTTTTTTTCCTTCTAAATATATGGTTCAACTCTGTATATGTCGTTGTGAGTGGTATCACTATTGTTTCTACCATTTGATTAATCATACATCTTAAGTTAGGGTCTGTTTCATTTTGTGCAACGGAGAATCATGGATTTAAAATCATATGATTTCAGAAATTTTTTTTTTCTATTGTTCAGGCTGTTGTGTTTATGGATTTATATCCACTCTTGCATCTGCAATTAAAAAAATTCCCATCTAATTAGAATTTGCTCATGGAAATTCTGAATTCCATTCATATAATTTTCTCATGGACATATTGTACTTATTCTTGCTTAAACTGAAAAACTTAAGATCCTAAATATATCAAACGAACAGCAGAAATTGAAAATTCAATGCGTCATGCTTTACAACCAGAATATTTAAATAGTATGAATTGTATTTGCAAGTCCATGATTCTCAGTTTCCTGAATTTCCGACACCAGATTTTTTTGAGTTTGATAGATGTAAGTGACTTTTGCAATATTTCATTGTTTTGTTACATTAGCTTACTCAAGAAACAATTGATCCAAAAATTTCTTCCACAGTTCCAGTACAAATTTTTTGTGTATTTGACATGTTGAATTAATACTCATGCTCTCTAGCTGAACCCAAATTGTTAAATTGAGAGTTGGGTTCTAGTCTTAGTCAGACCAGTAAATTCTAGTGTAATTAGAAGAGGAAAGGTTACTCTGTATAAGGGACATTGCCTTCACAGGTTGAAGAACTAATTTGAACCAAAGATTAAGGAGTTTTGCCCACTTAGGAAAAGATCTATTTGTTTTCTTTATCTCTGGTTTCTGAGCCCCGAACTCATTGGATTAGAAAATGTTCTCTCTTTGTTTGTGATGATCACTTCCAATTCAGCATTTATCCCCTTTCGGGACACCTATATAACTTTGTGAATGATCCTGTTGTAAATACTTACAAAAATAATTTCTTTCTCATATAGAGAGCATGAGTGCTTATTATCCCTGATAGAAAAATTATTTTCAGCCCTCTTATTGCACATGAGTCCAAACACGAAGCTTGCCTTGAGCATGATCATGGTTCTAGATACTGGTCCCTACACTTGCCTTTTGCAAGGAGCAATTAATGAAGTAAGCAAGATTATAGGAGATTGCAATCCGAGAAGTCATACTCTAGGACAAACAGAAGGAAGGGAAATTTAATGACAAGAGTGTAAAATTAGATGAAAGACTGCAATGCATTATCTGAAAGTTTGAATACTTCTTTCATTATTAATGTTAAAACACAGACATCTAGAGGCTACTAGTAGTCTAGTAGTATTAGGCTTGGTGCCTAAATGAAAATGTCTTATTGGAGCATTGTGTAACTAGAATAGATGGAATGCGTCATTATGTGGTCATTCTGGTGGCACAGCGTGATAAATGAAGATTGATTATATTCAAATAACTACTCTGCCTTCGATTTGATATTCAATGACGTTTAGGTGGATAGTAAACATGCAATGAACCACCTAAATGCATACGTCTAGGTTCTGTCATCCAGTGCAACTTGAGATCCCTGAGGCTAGCAGTATTGTGGCAGAATTGCCTTTGAGATAATGTTGGCTATAGGATATGTACCATGTTCTAGATTGTGTTTTCTGTTTTATATCTGGAAAATCCTGAATAACGACATCCGGTTTTTATTTGGATTTTGGAAAATTTTATTTGTAAATATTGTTTTCTTGTGAATGTTGAATGGGAGTGCGTTCATTTTTATTTGTAAATATCGATTTTCTAGGTAAACACTGTTCTCATGGCATGCTGATCTTTATGATATGACATAATATTCACTTTTTCCCGTCAAAGTGGAATATGATTGGTCTAGTGCTAGTCTTGAATATATGCATGATAATTAGTTAATTTCTCATCTTGAAGTTAACCTGTTCATCTACTTCTTGTTTACAGCCTGTTAAAAGTCCTGTGACAATCTGTGGTGACATTCATGGACAATTTCATGATCTTGCTGAACTATTTCGGATTGGTGGGAAGGTATTTTACCATGAAATATTTCTTGTCATTTTGCAACATCTCATTTCGTACTGCACTAATTGCATTCTATATTGAGGATGTATAAGCATATTTCCTTTTTGCAAGTCAATTTCCACCTGTTGGGAATTATCTTTTGTTCTGTCTGCTTGCTTTTCATCAAACTGGTAAACCTATTTCTCTTTATTTGTTTGAGGCTCGGAATACATTGTCAAAGGAAGTATCATTGAAATTTGAGATTGACTTCTATTTCTAGTCCTTCCCTTCTCACTTCTCAGCCAAAAGATAAGAATAAACTTTTAAGTACATATTGTAAAACTGTATATCATTTGGCTGAAGTTGGTCAACTTGTGACCTGTGAACTTTGCAAATAGATATTGCTCACGGTTTCATTACTAATACACTTGGTTTTAAGAGGATTTTGAAATACACTGGCAAGAGGAAGTGTAATTGATATATACTTTTATGCCCCTTGAGAAGTGTAATTGAGATATACTTTTATGCCCCTTTTCAGCCAAAAGATGAAGACAACTTCTAATGATATACTTCTATATAATGCTTGAACGAGGTTAGTTTATAGTAGAATGTGAACTTAGCATCTACTATTCACAGTCCTAAGACTGGTGCAGCTGATTTAAGAAGCTATTTGAAATATATCATTGAAAAAAAAGTGAGATTTAGTTTACCTGTATTCCTTACATTTTCAACTAATTGATGAGAAACAACTTTTCATCACATATTTCTATATAGCATTTGGCTAAAGTTGTTTTATACTTGCATGAACTTAAAAAGATACTGGTCATGGTGCATGGTGGATACATGAATTTATTTGGGAATTTGAAATTAGATAGTACTTAGAGCTTAATTACACATAGGGCTGGATAGGCAGTGTGGACAAAAAAGGAGATTGTGAGAGAGATGACAAGAGGAATGATTTGTTTAGAAAAGGGATGGAAGTGTGCAATGTCATTTTCTCCTTCGCTGAGCTTGCAGTCTTGCATTTTTTTTATATGTTTCCCAGATAGAAATATGAGACAGTTAAAGTTGTCCAGTAATTAATTTTCAGAGCTGGAAACAACTTTAACAGTCGCATGAAAAATTCAATGGGACTTTGTTCACTTCGGTATTGTGTCTTCTTATTTCTGCTATATTATCACTACTTCAGCATTGTGTTTACTTGTTTGTGCTATATCATCAGAACCAGTATGATTGTCTTCTTGTGTTCTGCTTTATTAATCACTAATTCACTACCAATGAGAGTAGGCGTGGAGGATGATCGAATTGTTATTATTAAATTCTTATTCGTCTAACTTTTTGTTCAAATTCGATTCAAAAAGTACTTATAAGAGAAATCAAATATTTTTTGGCATTCGATTATTGATGCGATATGAACATTTGCATGTTTGATCAGTTGCTTATCAAATATTCATTTAAAGTTTTATCTCTTATAATTTGTGTTGTTAGACAGATGATGTTATATTTTGACCTCCTTACATTTTTCAATTTAGGTTATATGCTAATTTTGAGAGACTTAGGAGTTCGAAATCGGTTCGAAGCAATTCGGAGAAGTAAATTTGAATTCAGATTCAAATTCGAAGTTTTTAAACAAATACTCGTATCAATAACTTCGTATTCGATTTGATTCAGTTCCAGCCCTAGGTGAGAGTGTTTATGCTTTTGGTTCAGAATGTTACTTGTGCAGCATCCTGAGTGAGGCCTTCCTATGATTCACCCATCCTAGTATTGTTCCTTCCTAAGAGGTTGATAATGGATCTTTTTCCACAGTTCCTTTTCAAAATTTGTTAGGAACTATTGATTTTTGGAGTTTGTGGAAAACCTTTGGTGAGTTTGTGTGTATGTATGTATGTATGTGTGTATGTTTGTGTGTGTGTGTATGTATGTATGTATGTAGAAAGGGAGAGCTTTTTGCACGAGTTTGTAACATACTTCTGTGGTTTTATTTATCGGCAAGGTACAAGTCTAGATATATCTGCAGGACTTTGTGTGATGTGCCACATAGGCATGTTTAGCAACAAGTTTGTACGCTTGGTGTTTGTCTCCGGCGGCATTTCTGACAGCTGAATTGAGAACTTCCTAGGGGGTGCTTACAATTTATGGATTTTGTTTACTTTATAGAGGTCAATGAGGCAGCAGACCCAGCTACTACAGCCAGTTTTCTTTACATTGCAGTGAAACGGTTACATTTGTACTAAGTTGGTGTCGGTCAATCTTTACTATCAGTTTGTAGTTTATTTTCTTCTTTCAATTATTTTCATTTTCCTCTCACCTTGCACTCTTATATTGTAAATATTTTAATTGCTTTCTAATAATACCTCCTAAACAGCCTTATTAATGTTTATTTCTTCAATTGCAGTGTCCAGATACCAACTACTTATTTATGGGGGACTATGTAGATCGTGGGTACTATTCAGTCGAAACTGTCACGGTAATAGTTGGCCTATGTGCTTTTTTAGTCTCACATGCTTTATTATAAATTATATAAATGTCTCTCTAGCCTCCTTCTAGAGTTTTTACATCCTACTACCGACAATTACTGCATTGCATCATCAAATAAAAATCTATTTTGTTTATCATATATTTATTAGGCAGCCTCTTGTTATCTCTTGATTATAAGATTGCTAATCTATTCCCGGAGTGGTTAATGAATTCAATTCGAAGACTATTATCACATTATTTAACTATTGATTCATAATTTTTAATTTTCTTTAATTAGCTGTTAACGTTTTTTTATTTTTTAGTTTTTTTATTACATCCTTTTTTGTTTGAAACGGGCAAAATTGACCTGAGTGGTGCGACTTCACTATGAAAACAGTATGTGAGCATTTTGTTTAAAAATACACCATATGCCTAACCATTTAGAAAAAAACGTAGACAAATTATAACAAAATATATCAACTTGCATCACATACCAAACTACTAAATACAAAGTTGGTTATAAATAATTTGGTGGAGTATTTCATGTTTAATAAGAGTGATTTCGGAGGTGGTGAATTCAAGAATAAATGGCGGTAATATGTTGGGTTTGTGGGCAAAAACCTTGTTTTTGGAAGTGAATGGGTTTGAAATAAATAGGGGTGAAACTTTGGGTTTGTAAGCAAAAACCCCATATACATTATGTGAGGCTGCAACATTAATGTGGAAAAGAATGAATAAATAATGATTTAACCATTTGGTTTAAACATACATCATATCTAATCACTTTGAAAAAACATAACAAGGTAAAGTGAATTGTGACAATTTACGTACACCAGGCTGCTGAAGTACAAAGTGGGTTTACAAATAATTTAGCGGAGTATTTTGGGATCGAAGAGAGATCTTAGAAATGAGTGGATTTAAAATTGATGTGGGTAAAACTTTGGGTTCGCTAAAAAATCTTTTAGGAAGTGCATGAGTTTAAAAATAAGATGCGGTAAAACTTTGGGTGACCACATCAGCTTTTTTGAGTATTGCCAAGTATAAGCAGTAGCTACGTTCTTTAGCTTTAGTAAAGAAAAGAAAACAAAGCGGAGGATTTAGACATGAATTGACTTTTTGACTTTGTAAAAGCCGGATATTATTTCAAGATATAGTCTATATCAATTTAGTTTTAAGAAAAGTTGCCATGTAAAATTACTAAAAATTAAGTAACGTGTTTGCATAAATGAAAGAATAGTTGGAAGAGAGATTATACTATGTGGTAAAGCTATTGTCATGGTAAAACTTCGTTTGATGTGGTAGAAAGCTATGATGCACGGTTATGGATACGGGACATGGATATGACACGGACACAAATACAAGATACGACAAAATCCAAAATAATAGGATACGGGGATACGACAAGGATTTTTTTAAAAAATTATTATTGTATATAGAAAAATTTATAAAATTCAACTAACAATCTAAAATATAAATCTATCACAAAATAACAAGTTTGTAAACAAAAAGTACATCAAGATGAAGTGGAAGCTAGTCTGATGACTTCTTCATTGCTTTCATCATCAACAAACAATACAGCCTCCATGGTGGGTTCATCAAGAGACAAGGTGGCGACATCAAGAATTCCGACACCCTAAAATGAGTCGAATGCATCTCCACTAATATCCCACAGCTTCGATTCTCCTTCTTGATATTCTTGGGATGACCGAGAAAGCAAACGCAAATTGCTATGCACATACACAAGATCTTTTGCCCTTGTCGATGTCATCTTGTTCCTCTTCAAAGAGTGAATGACAGAGAGACTTAGAGAGAGACTGAGAGATTGAGAGAGAGACTGAAAGAGAGACGAAACAGATAAGAGAGAGACAAAGAGATCGAGAGAGACGAAGGGAGAGAGATGGACTGAAAGAGACAAAAAGACCGAGAAAGAGAGACGAAGAGATCGAGAGAGAGACTCAGAGAGAGAGAAGAAAAAGAAAACTCACGAGGACGAGGACGCGGACGAGATCGACGAGGAGTTCGACGAGGACGAGGACGAGATCGACGAGGCCATTCTGATTCTCTGACCCAGCAACGACGAAGACGAGGCGATTCCGTATTTGTGGCAGCGTCGCGACTCGGGTGAGTGAAAAAATTAGGGTTTAGTTTGAGTTTGGGTTTAGGGTTTTATCTTTCACCTGTTTATTTTTTTTTCTTTTTTGTTCGACAAATCCGAGCCGTGTCCCGTGTGGGATTGGTCGTGTCCAACAAAGATTGACCGTTGACCCATGTCAGACACGGATTGATCGTGTCCGACACGCGTCGTGCACGAATCCATGTCCGATTCGAGTCGGACACAGATCCGTAGCCTCCGGGGGTGAATCCGTACTTCAGAGGTAGAAAGCAACGTGCAACTTGAAGGATATGATTCTTTTGCCCCCCATTTTCTATAGGAATGAAGATGCTCTTGAATCGACATAGTTTGTTTTGTTCCTGCTAGGAACCTAATTTGTGTTGGGTTGGTAATATGAATAGTACATGATGGAGCTCGAGCAAAAAGTATTGATTCCATTACTTTTGGGGGTAGGGTGGGGGTGGGGAGGGGGTGGGGAGAATCTAGGGTTGGTAGCAATTAATAAGTTAAACCAACTTTGTAAGTATATCCTCAATATTGAAATCAAAGAGTTCAAATTCAAACAAGTTTGAAGTAAAAAAGTCAAATTTGTGGAAATCGGTAACACTTTTTTAATTAAAATTAAAAGTGTATTATTATATTACAAGGGGAATTAATTGTTTATCTAATCGTTTTATAGCATAGAAAGAAATAACAAAAAACAGAAGGTATATTGCTGCCATTTTGAAAAGGAGAAGGATCACCGAAGTAACGTTTAAACCCAATGATTCTAAAGAGAAAGGATTCTGGAACAAGAAAACACTATTTTTAATTGTCTCAATCATTTTATTATAATGAAGAAGAAAAATAGATTCGAGACGAGACAAATAAAATAGGTTAGAGATGGCCCAATAAATGTCTTAAGGATTTATCTTCGAACATTTTCAGAATTACCTAACTTGAGTTATGAGTACGAACGGTATTTCTTTTATTTTGTAAATAAGAACAAAAAACAACTCAAATCATAAATTCAACATTTTATGGATATATTTGTTATTATATGCATAAATATTAGAATCATTTTTTCTAGAGCCCTATTAGGAGAAAACCTCCTATGCATTTCGGGGCGGTCGGTATTGTTTATCTACATCTATCCCAATGAACGATCCATTGAATCATTGCAATTGATATTCGAGCTCGAAGAGAAGGAAGAGATCTTCGAAAAGTGGGTTTTACAATCTGGCATAGAATCAAACTTATTTAAACATTTATGCTATTTGTTATTTCCTTGAAGAAGGTGCTCGATCTACAGGAATTGTTCATGATATTTTAAGTAAGACAAAATTATTTAAAGAAAAAACTTAATAAAAAAAGGACAGAAAGAAGCTAGTATCTATTTTGGGTAATTATTTCCCAAAGTTTGCTATTTTCTCGGTTTGTTCATACTTATCTATTTATCTTTTTTCTTGTTGTGGGAATCCACCAACAAACAAAGGACAAATCTTGCTTATTGTACAATGTTTAGTGATAGTTCATTTGTCAATAATTTTAGTATATACTTTAAGGACTGAAGCTGAAATAAAATAGGCAACCGATGTGTTGGTATAATTTGTTTTTTTCCTGTAAGAGATTCTGATTTTAATTATTTGAAATCCCTTTTATTTATTTATTTTTTGTTTTTTGGCCGATAAAGCCAAAGTTTAACCCTATCTTTAGGGGTGGAATTTAATCGAATACCGCTATTCGAATTTGGTTCAAAATGAGATGTTTGAATTCATATTCACATACTTAATTAAATATGATTCATTTATGTTCACAAACGTTCAATAACTATTCGTAAATAATCAAATAGTACATCTTACCTTGCCGTCAACACGTGGAGAGGGCTTAGGAAGAGAGAAAGGCTCATTGGGCGAGCAACGACGACATGTGAGGATGAGTCACGAGAGGGAAAGGGAAATTGAGTCGAGAGAGATGGAAACAATGCACATAAGAAAGTAGGGCAAATGCATGTGGGAGAAAGGGAACCCTAAACTATTAACTGTTAACTTTGTTATGGGCCTGGACTATAAACTTATGTTTGTAGACTTGGGCTTAGACTAGTAACTTATCTACATTGACCTAGATTATTAACTATCACATGTGATTAAATATGTAAAAGCAAAATTGCAATGAATAATATTTACAATAAAATCGTAGATTAAATTTATAAAAAAAAAATTTAAAATATAAATGAATAGTTGAAATCAAACATATCGAATATACACCTGATTAAATTCTATTCGTCCATGAAAAATTATTTATTTACTGCTTAGTGAACCATCGAAACAAATATAATTGAATACTTGGAAAAATAATTAACGAATTGTTTGTTAATTGTTTGCTTCATTTCCACCACTCCCTATCTTCAAACCCACCCGCATAGAAGGTTTTTTGCTTATAAACCTTAAGTTTTACTCTCACTTCAAAATACTCCACTCACGTTTTACCACATTTTATTTTTATACTCATACGATTCTCAAAAGGTATTTTGGCTAATAAAGACAATTTTATTCTGGATTATTCTGAAGTAGGTAGGTTAACAAACAAATGAGAGTAAAACTTAGAATTGATAGGCAAAAGCCTTTTCCCCCCAAAGTGGTTGAGTTTGAAATAGGGGATAAACTTGGTTTATTGGTGAAGGAACCAAAAATATGAATAGTATTGGGGTTTCAATGAATCGGAACTTAGGAACCTCCTGCATGAGAAGGGAATTGTACCATTGTACCGACTGCTCATTTCCTTTTTAGATTACGTACTTGGAGTACACGATAAAGTTATTGCAGGATGAACTGTAGCTAAGCACTGTTCATGACCAGTAACTTTACTATATAATATAGTCTTTCTTCCAACGATTCTTTCGTTTATGCGGGCACGTTACCTACTTTTACTAATTTTCATAATGTTTTCAAACCAAATTGATATAGACCATCCCTTGAAATACTATCAAGTTCATATGAAGTAAAAGACAAACATTTTAAACAGCTGTCTAGGTGCTTGCCTAGGCCTAAGCTGTACCTAGGCTACTCGCCTAGGTCTTGGGAGTGCCTATGGGAGTACGGGCTGCATATGTGGACTGCATCACTTGTGTTTTGGTTGTGATTTCCTCCAATGTCGTAGGTTTCAGCTTTTTAACTTTGCTTACTGAAATTTGTCACCATCTAGGAGGCTTTATGGATTAAACGTTGAATTAGGTCCTTTGATCATATATTAACAAAAACGCACACAAATATGCATCCATTTAATGGCGAGCTGGCTGGAGGAGCATTAATGGCCATGCTCACGATAACCGACTAATGAGAGTTTCTAGAGATTATCCCCAGACCCTCAACTGTGGCCTTCATGGTTCCCCTCACGCAGGCAAGTCCTCTGGGGTACTGTCCATCTATGCTCCTAGGCACCACCAGGCGCAGGTCCGGTGCCTAGCAGCGCGTGACATTTCCTATAACATCGACATAGGTCAATTTATGTCTAAATTTCCTGCTTGTTTTTTCTTTTCTACTATAGGTGAACTACATATCTGCTGCTTTTATTTGGCAATACTCAACAAGTTCATGTGTGGGCATGCATATTGACGTAGGTCATCAATCTTGCTATCACTTAATGTGTTAGCCGTTTTTTCTGTCAATTAAAGAAGTTAACCACTGGTCGATGTTTGTTCTTTATGGTAATGAAATTTGCATTTGTGGAGTTAGCATGTGGTTTAAGCTGTCTTCTCCTTTAAATTTATGTCTGATTTCTGTTCTACTTTTAGCATTGTGGTTCTAACACTTGGCTAAAGTGATATGATCTGAATTGTTACATTTGACCAGCTTTTGGTGGCTTTGAAGGTGCGTTATCCACAGCGCATTACCATCCTCAGGGGTAACCACGAAAGTCGTCAGGTATTTGGGTTAATTTTAGTTACTGTCAATATATTTGTGTAAGATATTTTAGTTCATTTTTTTCCCAATCCATAGTGGTCCCATTTTGTTTTGTTTTTTTGTTTATCTTATTCCTATTACGCCTGACTCGTACTGAAAGATCTCTTCTTATTGCAGATCACACAAGTTTATGGATTCTATGATGAATGCTTAAGAAAGTGAGTCCTTAGTTCATGGAAGTTCCCTTTCAAGTCTTGGTATCATAAATAGACTGACTGGAGATTACTTATCAGGGTGTGCTTGGCAACTCCAAAGAACTAGTTTTAGTGTATACAAATATGATAAAAAATGTAGTTTTTAGTTTGGCAAACTTGGATCAAATTTGAACTAGTTTTTTTTCTAAGTTCAAATTCTAGCCCTTAAACTAGTTTTTGCTTAAATAGGTCAAACATATTTTGGATTTGCCACAGAAAATTAAGTATTTACTAAAAGTTCACTATTTTGATTGTTCTAATACTAAAAACCTTCAGGTCCCAGAACTTAATTGGATAAGCAAGGCAATTCCTTGCTTATTTGAACTAGTTCTCTTTCTGTAATTAGTTAATTTCAAGAGAGTGAAACAGCAAGAACCATAACCCAAAAAAAAAAAAAAAAAGAAACGAAAAAGGAATGGTATCTCCTCTTTATCAACAATTGTGTATCCAAATTTACTGTCAACCCATGTGGGCTCAAAGAGTTTTTTGAGTCATCTGCTCCACTTATTAGTCTGTTTAAATTATCAAAACAAGTGACAGCGATTCTCCTTTTAACTTGGTCTAGGAGATACTTCTGCATATGCCTACGTGAAGCGGGTTTGTCAATTGTTTTTATTTCACTTTTTTGCAACTCATGCCCCCACACTCTTTAGAATTTACTGGAAAATGTGGAGCATTCAAGTAATATCAAATTCAACCTGGTCAGCATGTGTTTTTTTTAATGTGATTCAAGATGGACATTTTGACAGAATTATGTAGGGTGCAAGTTAAATCATATCCAGTGCAATGTGTTGAGTGGTTTAACTTGGTTGGCTTGAAGTGTGCTAGAATCTTCAATAAGACCATAAGATCCAGTCCTGCAGAAAGGACATGGACTAAGGTGGAGGACTTATGAGGTTCTACTTGGACAAAAATAGTTCTGGGAGAATGTTGTATCCATAGTCTATTTTAGGTAGTAAGAGTGTTATTATTACACTGCCCAAGTCTACATCCCTTAGATTGTGACTTCCTAGATGTTGGTAGAAAGTGCACTTAGGACATGGTTTAGGCAAACGTCATGTATGAGCTTTGATTTTTGAAATAAGAACAGAGTTTGTATGCACCTACATAAATATATGGTAGGCCAGGAAAGTGGGTTACCAAAATGTCTTATTTTGAATTATGCATCACAAAATAGGTGATAAATATAATATCTTTTTGGAGCATTCAAGCCATGCATCAGATGGTCCCTTTTATTCTCTTGTTAAAATGCGGTATATTGCAGCCAATAAATGAAAGATTTGTAATCCTTGTTAAATCATTCCCTATTCATAAACATCTAACGACATCCAGCTCATGATGATGGATATGGTGGGCCATCATCTGTTGGGATGCACAAAATATACTCAGGTAAAGCGAACAAATTTTTTCACTAGCAAGTCTCTTTAAGGCATGAAGAAAAATCATTACAAAGCATTCTAATAACTGCTGTTGGATGGGGTTCAACTGTTTTGAGGTCCATTTTTCTTAATGGACCTTTTTCTTTGATTGCTTTTATACAGTTCTAACTTGTTCTTCCTACTTTCCGTTCACAGATATGGTAATGCAAATGTGTGGAAGATCTTCACAGACCTTTTCGATTATTTTCCATTGACAGCATTGGTTTGTACTCTGGACATTGTCCTCCAGCATTTGCTAATATTGGTTTTTGATATGAACATATATCTAAGATGAAAATATCTTTGTCGTAGTTCAGTATGTTAAAATTAACTGTCAGGACTTATAAACCGTACATTATGGAGGTTGCTTTGAATGGTTATTTTAGGATTACTTTGATGCTTGTAATCACTATCTTTGGAGGTCCATCAGGACACCAGAGCAATAAGTATAGTCATGCTGTGCAGTACATCTGCAATAGTTGCACTATAATTGTGATTTATATTAAACTATATACACAAAGTATTATTATGATTATTGTATCAGTATTGAGCAAGGGAAAAGTCACTTTTCTTGGATCGTCTTTATAGTCTTGTGTAGGACTCCCTTCTAGGGTAGTTTTGTTAAACTGGGGAAAAGTCACTTTTCTCTGCACCATCTTTATAGCCTTGTATAGGATTCTAAATGTAGACCCTTCTATGGTAGTTTTGTTAAACAAGATTAATTCCACACTCTTGCAGCAAGCTTGAAGCGGATTAATCATCACAAGCTTATCTGTAATTGAAGTTTTAAGCTACGATATATGGGATATTTTCTTTGACAAAACTTAGCATGTTCGATACACCTGACTTGAAAAAATTTCAATTTGCAGTTACCTAAAAATTATCTACAAGTTGGAGCACGTTGTGTCCCTCTGACGATACATCATTTTCATATATTTAGGTTGTTTCATGTATGAATCACAACAAATGAACATATTGTATAATTCAGATATACATATATTTAGTCAAAACAAATGGATGTACCTGTCATCTTGTATTTGGATTTTGAACAACTGTCATAGTCAATGCCCTGGGCTTGTGCTGGAGAACAACACATATGTCCTTGTCTAGTAACATAGGTTTTTAGACAATTTTCTATGGAGAATTGGTCTCATGCAAGGGCAACGTAGTGTTTCTCCATGAGTAATTAAAATTTAGTTACCCTCCATTTTATAGTGGTTTCCAATAGTACATTATCAGAGTAAATGTTGTCGATAACCTCACACCTCATTGTTCAGCAACTATTTTTACCAATGCAATTTTTGTTGATAGAGTGTTATGTGTGTGTTTGTGTAGAGTAAAGCTCCTATAAACTTAGGTGGATAGGAGCCCTTTATCCACCAACTTTTTTATCCCTTGATTTTGACTTGAGATTTCCGCTACGCATTTATATGGGTTGGTATTGTACTTTATCTTATCTAATTTATGATTAGTGGATAGCAAGCATTAATTTCATTGTTTAAGGTTTTAATTGCCAAAAGTTATTAAAGTCGCAGTTTGTTTACTTGCCGCATAACTAAATTCCTTTGAAACATATTCTCTTAGCATCAAAAGTGGTTTAATTGTTATCTTTGCCCTGGAATGTGTCAGGCGCCCATCAGAATGCTATTGAAAATTTGAACTTGATCAAAAATTTCTAGCCAAAAAATAACCATGTGTCATGTGAAGTTCTTGTGCATTTACGGCTGTTCCTTGTTTATGTTACTCTTGCACATTGTATTCTTGCATTCTTCGTCTCCTGAACTTAACTGCCTCTTTCTAGCCAATAACTTTTAGAGATTTTTTTGGAAGTATCATTGTTATCGAGGCGCGCTCCCCGGGCGCGGGGCGCTACGGGCTGGGACAATTGCGCCCCGCACCAGAGGCGGGGCGTTGCACCCACATGAGGCCCGCGCCTCGTGTGCGCCTCATGTGCGCCTCGCGCGCCTTGTGTGCGCTTAACACCTGCATCATGTAATAGACTCTTTCTTCTGTTTTTCATAAAATAATTTACATATTACATATTTACATCATGTAATAGACTCTTTCTTGCTAGTTGCTAATCCATAGTCCATCTTTTCATGTTTAACATATAAAAAAGAAACAATAATTAGTAATTTAGTATACTTGTTTGTTAATTGTAACTTCCTTCTCTAATTAGCATGCTAACTAGAAAATTATGAACATGTAAATATGTAATTGTTACCTCCATTCTTCATCTTTTCATGCTAACTAGCAAATAGCAATTAAGAATGTTAACTAGAAAATTATGAATAGTCATGTTTGTTAATCACTTAATTGTTACTTAAAAATACATATATCATATTAAATGAAAATACATATTTCTAATTTGTTATTTGCTTGTTTTTTTCATAGACTTTTGCTTATGTTGGAGATTATCTTGCATTGTGATTTGTGGAAACTTATGAGCTTCTCTAAGTTATGCATGCTAATTAAGACTCTTTCGTGATTTAGTAGGTGAAATTATATTTCTTAATCTTTTTATGTGACAATTTATAAACATGTTGTTTATATGTTTCTTTTTCTTATGTCGGAAAATATTAGTTTGAGTTGTGCGCCTCAATTCAATGAGGCGTGCGCATCGTTGTGCGCCTTGCGCATGGTGCGGGTAAGGGGCCTTTGCGCCCCGCATTACGCCTTGCGCCTCGATAACACTGAAGTATTTTATGATTATGATGTCAATTTGGTAGCCAAAGTGATTGGGGACTGCTTTATTTTTGCATCTGTACTTATATGATGTCAATTTGGTAGACAAGGTGACTGGTGACTGATTTATTTTCACATTTCTGTTCGTATTGTTTCTAGCTTGTAGATCATCAGTCTTGTATTCCGGAGATTAGAATTTGGTACTATTTGCTTTGAGACTAGTAGTCTTGATCCTTTCTTTTCCTAGGTTGAATCTGAAATTTTTTGCCTGCATGGTGGCTTGTCTCCTTCTATTGAGAATCTTGACAACATCCGCAACTTTGACCGTGTTCAAGAAGTTCCTCATGAGGGTCCCATGTGCGACCTCTTATGGTCTGACCCAGATGACAGATGTGGTTGGGGTATTTCTCCTCGTGGTGCTGGGTATACCTTTGGCCAGGTATAATTTATGTCACCTATTGATTTTATTAAAATAGTTTTGGATGGCTTGCATCTGCATTCACTCATGCTGTTTTACTTTTCAGGATATATCAGAGCAATTTAACCATAACAACAACCTTAAGCTGATAGCTCGAGCTCATCAGTTAGTCATGGAAGGATATAACTGGGGTCATGTAATCTTTTTTTCTCTCTCAACTTCTTATACCTTTTATTTGTACTCTATGCCCGTTATTTGAGCTTATATTTCGTATCTTCTGTGTCTTCATGAAACAGGAACAAAAGGTGGTGACCATTTTCAGTGCACCTAATTATTGCTATCGGTGTGGAAACATGGCCTCAATCCTGGAAGTTGATGACTGCAAGGGTCATACATTTATCCAGGTCTCTCCTTTTCTATTTCTATTCAATGAGCAGGATCTTATGCCTCAAACTTTTCTGTTGCCATCATCGCTCCTCTTTTATTTAAGCACACTTATTAGTATAAGCTAACATACAATATATTTTGACAGGTCACTTTTTGAAAAGTAACTTGGAAGGATAGATTCAGGTCACTTTTTGAAAAGTAACTTGGAAGGATAGATTAAAGCTTAGTTCGCACTGCATGTATCTTTTTTTATAGTACACTGCATGTATATTGAAACTTTTTTTTCCTTATTCTATTCCTTTAAGTTAATTGAGTTTGGATGCAGCTTACCATGCCACATAATACATATATGATGATTTTAGACCTTGATCTAGATTTTCCAACATAGGAAAAACAGAAGGATGAGAATTCATTTCTACTTGAAGCCTTGTGAAGAGGAACAGCACACTTTAATTTATATACTGATGTACTATGTAGTTTGTTCAGCTGTATGCCAAGCAAACTTGAGCTGAGAAAAGCAGTACTTTGATAAACAGCCTAACATAGGTCCAGATAATCATTCAAAGGCTCGATGGGTTTAACATATAGTTCAACTGTTGTCTCTGAATTGTAGACGTATAGTTACTGCAACATTGAGGATTCCCAGCAGTACAGATTGATTCTAATTCTTGATCACATTCATCATTTCCAAGAAGTATACTATTTACTCTAGTTCTTTCCATGCTGTCGTGATTATGAATATTAGTGGGCTCTAAACATGTTGTTGCATTAGCTGTTTATGCACAGGTCATTAATAAAATCCCTTGTTCAGAAGAAATAACTGAAAATAACTCTCCCGAATGTACATGAAGTTTGTACATTTGACGCTTTTGGTAAATGTGAATATAAATCCTTACTTACCAAAAAAACCTGTGTCCTGTTTCTTACAGTTTGAACCAGCTCCAAGAAGAGGAGAACCTGATGTGACTCGCAGAACACCAGATTACTTCTTATGATGCAGCTGGAGTATATGCTACTTCGCTGAAGTGCAAGTGTTTTGAGGTTGCAGATATCCTTGGATCATGCACTACCAGATTGGCATTTTTACTGGAAGATGATACACTTGGTGGGCTTTGGGTATAAAAGTGCAATTCTTAACGGGGAGTGAATACGCTCCTCTTATCTGTTCCTATGTAATGGATTTTGTAATTGGTTTTCTTATGGAGGCAGCAGTTGTAGCATTTGAAGCAGCAGCAGTAGAAAGCCAAAATGTAACATTTCTAGGATCTCTTTCGGGTTGTGAATTCAGCCTACTTCTATTTCTATTTTTTTATTTGGCTGCCTTATCTTTATTTTCTGTTATTTTTATGATCTTGTAGAGGTAATGGCTGGATTATCTATTTCTTGTCTACTGCACAATCAAATATTTAGCTGTTCATGTTTGTAAATTTGGTTCATGCTCAGAATTTTCTTTATTTTATGGAGGTAATTAGTGATTACTGGAGTCTTGTACTTAGGGATTTGCTCAGCTCTTGAAGATAGTAGGTTTTGATCTGTACTTGGGAAATTGTTAGTACTTCCTGAAGTTGTGGTTAAGTACGAAACACTGAATTGTTATGGTGCTTGTTGTATGAATAGGGACTAAATTCTACCGTGCAGTTTCCACGGTGGTTATGAATACAGACCAAAACAAAGATCTTCATACCATCACCCTTTGGTCAAAGATAATCTCAGGAAGTACAGAGATTTTACTTTACTATTAATATAGCGGTTGAATGCCGTCTCTTCATTTTCTTGTTTCCAAAGAAAAAGACGTGCAGGAGATATCACGAGGATGAAAACGTTTTCTTTGGTGAAATTCCCCCTTTTTTTTGGTGTCAAGGTAGAAAGCCAAGCCAAAATGATACAGCGGTGACCTCAACTAGCGCGGGAAGATGACGTTAATAAAGGTTTGAACTAATTCTTAGTCGGTTAAGTATAACTATGACAGGATGGAAAAAATGTAGGTTAGATATTCCAGCTAGAACTATTATTGTTTCATCACGTTCATGTAATTCCTATAGCACTTGTTTAACCCATTTATAGGGCAGGCGAATTTCTCATGTATTCCTTGGTCCTCTTTGTTCAATGTTGGGTACAACTCCAGTTGATGGCTCGAAACTTCTCTCAAGTTGTAGTACAACTCCAGTTGATGGCTCGAAACTTCCCTCAAGTTGTACAGATCGCAGGTTTTCCCATCACTGCTCTTTATCGGTTACAAGAAAATTATGTTCTAGAAAAACACTGAAAATCAACACTTTGGAAAAACACCTCTTTTGTCGGAATGTATAACACAATAATAAGAACGGAGTAGAAATGCTCTCTGCAAGTATAACTGAAAAAATAGCACAAACCTCCTACAAATTAACATGATAAAAGATCGATGGTACCAAATCAACAACCGACCAAGCCAGGCCAGCATACTGCAGAAACCTTATTCCTGTATCAATATCGTACGTTCTACCCTGGAGAATCAATGCCAAAGTGTGTATCTTACCATCAGACTTATTCTTGCTTTTATCAAACTCTTTAAGTGCTGGAACGTAACATGATGACTTTACAGGGATTCCCAAAGTATTGCAGAAGATTGGAAGCAAGCATTTAGATATTGCCTTGCTACACGACTTGACGATGAGTATAGTGGGGATGCCGAGCATTACCCTTCCCATGAAAGTTGGAAGGGTTAACTGAGGACTGAATAAATGTGGAATGCTCTCGTGGTGAAAATGCCGATAAGTTTGTTGGATTCCGCTGACCTACATTATGAAGGGCAAAAAAGTTAGGCTCCGAAATACAGTTTCAAATATCAATACAGAAGATTCTTTTTTTTTTTCTTTTTACAAGCTACTTTTGCATATGCCACATTGGTCCATACTCAAGAACTCAATTTTCTGTCCCCCGCGTAAAGAGCATAGTGAAAGTTCTCATAATTTTTCAACTTCCAATTTAGCTTTCTGATATAGTTTATATTTAGAAAAAAATACCTTGACTACTGATCCTATTAGATGCTAATAATTTCCTAGCGAGCATTAAAAAGTGAGATCTAGAAGCTTTTTTCTTCACCTTGATGTTTTAAGTGAAAAAAATGTTTGTTTCTTTATAGTTCATACAGTGCAGATGAAAAGCATGTACATGGTTAATAGCAAGAATTTTTGGATGCAATGTGTATCACAATATTTTCTTAGTGTAGAAAACTTGCTTGTACAAAATGCAGTTAATGCTGAAAATTTTATCCACTTCTATGAAATATTGGCAAACATAATTTTCCATCAACTACGCAGTAATATCCACATACAAAAAATGGATTCCTAATAGGGTATAAGGACACTATAAGTATAATAGCCATAAAAGTAAGACTAGCCCTTGATTGACAACGGAAATGCGGAAGTAGACTACTTACAATTCCAAATGCAACACCATTGAACGCTGTGTGGTATTCAAAACTTGGTGTCGGGAACTCTGGTGTAGGATAGGCAAAAAACAGGAGGAAAGAGAGGCCAACCCAGAAGTATGTAACTGGCAAAATAAATTTCTAAAATCAACTTTAGGTCGTCAAGACTAATCCTAAAACAATAGTTCAATACGTCTATTGAGCAACCCTATGAAATCCATTACATTTAAGCATACCATTTTGCCCAGAAACGATGAAATCATCAATAAGTCCATGAACGATGAGCCAGAAGGAAAGAATAACAAGCCCAAGGACAAATCCAGCTACTATATCAATCAAGCTGTGCATACCCAAGTAAATCCTCCCTGATAAGAAAAAGAACTAAAACTTATATTCACTTAGAAGCACTAAGATATATTAATATGATTAAGGCATGAGGATGGCATAACTCAAATACAACCCTCTTCAATCATCTTTGTTTGCGCACAGTCGTGCATCCAACAATAAGCAACATAAAATAAGAAACAACCTCAAACCAATAGTAACAGCTTTTCCTAAAATACTTATGATTTTTGAGTCATTTTCCACTCTAAAGGAGTTCGAAGCAATAAAATCAATTAAAAGGTTAAAGGAGATGAAAATTCACCTATGCTAATAAGCAGAACGAGAATGAAAACCAATGAGAAACCAATGAAAAGTTTTGTGCCATCTCCTTCGGGGCCACATGTTGTCACATAATGCAACAAATATCTGCAACACCCATCAAAATAAATTAGGTATTCATTTAACTTTTACTTGAAAGGAATTAAGAGCTAGGAGAAGGGGGAAAACCCGGAGAGACAAACAGTGTTTAATGTGTGAGAAGATGGTAATCCATATTCCATTGCATTTTCTTTCTCATCCTCAGTAGCCGTCACTCTTCTCACCGGAGGACAGCTAGGTCTAGGAGCAGAAAGCATGTCCTATTAACAAATTATTAAAAAAAACATAAATTAATTATTAAAACTAACAATGATCAATGTCAATCCTGTAACTAGTGAAGTAACAGACACACCGCTGCGTGATTTTCTTTTCTTATATTAAATAGTGAATTGCATCAAATTTAGCTCTGAGTGGCACTTGCATGACAATTAATCCAGCCATCTTACAGGCACCAACATGTAAATTGTAATTGCGCCGTTATGCATATAATTCTTAGTAAAGTATAGGCATTCTAGATAACATTTACCACCTGAAGTTGAGTAGACTTCAATTTTATTAGCTAACAAACTCAATCAAATAGTTATATAAATATCCACCAAAAAACAAACAAATTCATCTCCTTTTTCCCCACCAAAAAATAAAATAAAAATAAAGGCTCATTCCATACCTTAATAGAATTCCCGATATAATCACAAAAAGCCATCAACAAAGTCATCTGTCTTGCCAATTTGCTATGTCCACTCTATCCAATAAAACATAAACGAAAAACCAACTAATTAATTACACTCCTAAACAAAATTAACTGGACAAACCGATAAATTACGAAAAAAGGCAACATACCCAAAAGAGCAGGGGCAAAAAGCCAGTATAAAAAGGCACTGAAACAACACAAGAGAGCACAGAGAAGAGGTTGTCCAAATACCCATGACGAAACCTCTGCCAAGATTAAATCTTTAGTCTCCAGTAAGCATAAAAATTCGATTTTTTCCCTCCCCCAGAAATCAACTGAATATGGAGGATGAGAGTGGTATCGGATTGAACTCGGCGAGTGATCCGTGGCTGAATCAGCGATCGGAGACGGCGGGTGAGGTCGAGGAGAGAAGAAGCAATCACCCATCCAAGAATTGAGGAGAGAGAATACACTTGCCAAGTTGAGAATGGGCTTCTGCTCTCCATTTTCTCTCTCCTACCTCTTGTTGAAAGCCGGAGAACGAGAGGGAGGGGAAAACAAGTTTTGGTGGGTTCTTCGATGGAAGTTTTCTTGTCTTTTGTAATGCCAAGTGTAGTGAAGGAGATTTGATTTTCTAGATATATATACACACACAGTAAACTCCAAATTTTTTGATTTTTATTATGCATAAAGGCCCTAGGTATTTATTTATTTGCAGATGTTTTTTTTGGAAAAATGCTTTTGTTTTTTGGTGAATAGAATGAAAACAACATGAGATTGTTTACTTATTTAGGTGTTCTTTTTAGGTGTTCTTTAGTGTGTGTGTGTGTGTGTGGGGGGGGGGGGTGGTTCTGGAAGAAAATTGGGCAGTACCTACTATGATATCATATGATTTTATCATGTTTGCTAATTATTATTGTTTAATCTGATAATATATTGGTTATTATAAGCTTTTTATGCTGGTCTTTTACAAATAATCATTTTGAAATTAAGGACTATCTGCAAAAGAAAGAGAAAAGGCATTATAAATAGATTGTATAAAGAAATTGTTTAAATTATGGATTTTATGTACTTTTCTTGATGTCAACTCTACTCTATGATATACTCTATTCTTTGTGTTAATACTTGTCAATGTTATTCACTGATTTTCAATACATAAAAAAAAGTCTGATGTTTTGGTAGGGGATCGTTTTTTGGAATTTAATACTCTAACATGATCCTCTAAGAAGTCGTCTCAGGAGCCAAAATCTGAACTCATACAACAACAATTTTTTTCTTAGATTTATATTAAATAATGTGTAGTCAATGAGATTTAAATCCAAATTCTTTGATATCGTGTTAAGAATCTGTTCCGCTATAGGAAAGTTGGAAATTATAATCATATTTAGAGTTACAATTTCACACTCTAAAATATGTACTTCGAAGTGTACTAAGTATTGCTACTATATAAACATTAAAACATATATAGCTTTCATAAAAATATCTCTCTTTCTAGAAAGCCTGAGGTTTGAAAGGCAATTCTAAGTGGATACATAGATGTACAGAAAGTGCCCAAGTTTGATAACGTTCGTCATGAAATTCCAATACCATGCGAGGTGTCGTTGGATTCAACCAATTTTTTGTTTTCGGTCAAGTCGGAGCTTTTGCGGACCTCGCATTCCAAAATCATGCTGGGGGCGGCTCGAGTTATTTGATTATGGTCTTCTGTCTTCTTGCATATAGCACCCTTCAGAGATTTAAGTTTTCGGTTTCTTTTGATTGGTGCTCAAGTTATTTTTCATAGCGTCAAAATGATTAAAAATGAACAAAATTATAGTAGCTCACGAAATCTGTAATTTTTTTTAACTCTTAACAGAACAAAATTAGTGTTATAACTCACGAAATCTGTAATTTTTTTTAACCCTAACAAATTACTTGTTAAAAAAATTATGTGTTATGGCTTAAGAAATCTAGAATTTTGAACATAGCAAAATTATTTGACATAGGGTCAAAAGAACTAAAAATGAACAAAAGTCATAGAATATTAGTAATGAAATCATGAAAGTTTAACTTCGAAAAAAAATTCCCATAGAAGATTATAGACAAAACTTACGGGTTATGGCTAATGAAATCATGAATTTTAGTGTCCTAAAAAATTATTTTCCATAGGGTCAACACGAAAGAAGGGATGAAAATTGTGTTTGATCACAGAGAAGAAGAGAAAAAAAGAATAGATTTCGTTGA
>BQKN01000588.1:34940-48365 GCA_022839385.1 Asparagus kiusianus
CTAAAAAATTATTTTCCATAGGGTCAACACGAAAAAAGGGATGAAAATTGTGGGCTGTATCTCAAGAATTCATGAGTTTTGATTTCCACAAAATTATTTCTCATTGGAAGAAACAAAAAACATGATAAAAATCATGGGCTCTAGCTCATGAAATAATTAATTTATAAGTTTGAATAGTTATTTACCAAAGGGTCAAAATGTTAAAACTAGACAAAAATAATGGACTATAGCTCTTAAACTCGAGAATTTTTAACTCCCAAAAAGTTATTTTCCATAGGGTCAAAACTATTAACAATGGGCAAAAATTGTGGAATATAGCTCAAGAAATCATAAATTTTAAAGTCAAAAACTTATTTTATGTAGGGTAAAAACTATTAAAAGTGGATAACATCCATGGATTTTAGCTCATTATGAATTTGAAATCTAAATAAATTATTTGCCATAGTGTCAGTATGTATGAAGATGGACAAAAAACTATGAGTTATAACTCATAAAATCGTGGATTCTAAAGTCCGAAAAATTATTTGCATGGGGAAAAAATAAACAAAAACATACAAACATCATGGATTGTAGTTCAAGAAATCATGAGTTTTGAACTTTGAAAAGTTATCTTCCGTTGGAATGTAATGAATAAAAATAGAAAAAACTTATAAGTTATAGTTCTATAAATTGTGAAATTTGAAATCTAAAAATTATTTGCCTTAGGGTCAAAGTGATTTATAACGGAAAAAAATAGCAGGTTATAGCTTAAGAAATCATGAATTTAAATTCAAATAAACTATTTGTCATAGGGGCAAAATAATTAAACATGGACAAAATTCTTTAGCTTATAACTCATAAAATCATGAATTTTGTACTTCAAAAAAATTATTTGCCATAGTTCAATACTTATAAAAATGGACAACAACAAGTTATTTTCCATTGGAATAAAATGAATAAAAATAGAAAAAAAAACTTATGAGTTATAGTTCTATACATTGAGAATTTTAAAGTCTAAAAAATTATTTGCCATAGGGTCAAAGCTATTTAAAATGGACAAAAATAGCGGGTTATAGCTCAAGCAATCATGAATTTAAATTCAAATAATTTATTTGTCACTAGGGAAAAGTAATTAAAAATAGACAAATTCTTGGCTTATAGCTCATGAAATGATGAATTTGAAACTTCAAAAAAATTATTTTCCATAGTTCAATACTTATAAAAATGAACAAAAATCATAAACTATAGATCATGAAATCATGAATTATTTGCTATAAGGTCAAACGAACAAAAATAGACAAAAACCATATGGATGTAACTATGAAGTCATCAATTTAAACTCTGAAAAGTTATCCACTATTGGAAGAACAGAAATGGACAAAAAATGTGTGTTATAGCTCAAGAATTTGTGAAATTTTTAAGTCTAAAAATTTCTTATACTATAACTCATGATTTCATTTTTAATTGTGTTGATCTTACGTCAACTAATTTTTTTGACTTAAGTATTCATGACGTTATGAGCTATAACACATGATTTTTATATATTTTTGCTCATTTTGACCTTATGAAAGATAATTTTTCAAACTTAAAATTCACGATTTCATGTGGTACCCACTATTTTCTCTATCTTTACTGGTTTCTTTCAAATGACAAATAATTTTGTGGTATCTAAACTATATGATATCATAAGCTATAACTCATGATTTTTGTCTTTTTTCAATGGTGTTGATCCTGTGGCAAATAATTTTTGTAGTTCAAATTCATGATTTAATGAGCTAGAACCCATGAGTTGTCTATTTTTAATCTTTACACCCTATGACAAATAATTTTACTAAGTTTAAAGTTTTTAATTTCATGAGTCATAACTCATAAATTTTCTCTATTTTTAATATATTTTGTCCTATCGAAAAAATTTTATAGTTCAAAATTCATGAATTCTTGAGCTATAAGGCACAATTTTTTTTATCTAAAAGGTTTTAACACTATGGAAAATAATTTTTCAGACTTGCAAATTCATTTTACCATGAGGTATAACCCATGACTTTTGTTCATTTTTATTAGTTTCTTTCTATTAAAATATTTTTTTTTAAATTCAAAATTTAAGATTTCATTAGCTGTATAATCTATGATTTTGTCTATTTTTAATCATTTTAACCTATGAAAATTTTTGCTAAGTTCAAACTAGATTTCATGAGTTATAACCTATAATATTTTTTTCATTTTAATACTTAACCTCTATAATAAATAAATTTTCAAAGTTATAAATTTATAACTTTATGAGCTATAACCCTAGTGATGTGTTTGGATGGAGAGTAGGAAAGGGTAGGGGAGTAGAATTTGGGAGTTCACTTTGTTTGAGAATTTTTTTCTGAGAGAGGAAATGTAAGGGATGGAAAAAAATTCACATAAGAATATGGTCATTTTAATCCCCCACCCCCAAAATTGGGGTGTAGAGTAGGGAAAGAGAGGGAAATAGTTCTAAAATAAGTTTGACCGTTTATTACTATGGAGCAACCCTAAGATTTGATTATAATAAATTTTCTGTCCATTCCCTTCCCTTAGTTAAAACTCCCAAGCATAATAAAACAAGTTCTCTTCCATTGTTTCACTAAACTTTTAAACAAGATATTATATTTTCCCTTCACTTCTGTACCTTCTTTTTTTATATTTTATCTTCCGGTCCCTTTCTCTTGTAAACTCCCGAACACACAATAGATCTTTATACACAATAGACCTTTATTTTTAATTGTTTTTGACTATATGGAAAATAATGTTTTCGAGGTCAAAGTTCATACTTTCATTGCACATATTTTGCATTGAAGTTGAAGCTTTCCTACTTCATCTCTTCAAACCTAAGAACCATAAACAATCTCTAGAATCTCACAGGGAAATAAAGAGTGGCTCATTTCCGAAGCTCTCGTCAAGCACTCCGCCGCATCATCATCTATCACCAGAGTTGTTACTCTTTAGTGCCTGCGGCCTTTGATTTTGGAAGCTCGAAATCATTCTCACAATGGTAAAATCGATATCTAGAAAAATAATTTTAGTTTTTTTGGTGTTGCTTTCAATCTGAGTTTATTTTTTTGGTTGATAATCTATAAACTAGGAAAAGCTGGAGATGCTATGAAAGTAGGGCCAAGGCATTTTCGTAATCACTTGATGTCCAAATTGCTTGCGGTTCCTAATCTTGAGAAGTTTGCTTATTTATTTCAAGAGCAAGGCAAGGTTTGGGCTTTGATTTTGATGCTTAATTTTGATTTATGTTTTGTTTGCTTTACACCATTTTGCAAATCTCTTGGAAAATTCTAAAACTGTTAAAAGTTATGGAACTAAAGTGAGTGTTTGCAATATACAGTTTAGAATGCCATCTCCATCATTACGTAGTTAGGATCTAAAATTTATCACAGGATTATGGTCTCTCTTTTTTTCCCTTCATCATTACGTACTTAGGTTCATACATGAAAATGCGGTGAAATTGAACCAGACTAAGTATTCTTGGATTACCATAAAAAGATGTTTGTAAAATGTTGTCTAGGAAAATATGTACTGTAATTAAATTCGCATGTCATAGCTACTACATGTATGAGAAAACTAGATAGTGCTAAAAAATATAGTTTATGTGATACAAAAGAGTTTATTAATATGCTCATTATATCTAAAATCTAAGATTAGACATCTTGATTATAAAATTAACCTCAAATCCATAATCTAAGGATTAAAACTATCGTAACAGTATGGTTAATATGTATTCGGATATTTCACATACGGGGTTTGATATTTCACAACAATTTCCGTCTGCTTGGCGATCAACCGGCGCGGTCGACCGCTGAGCTCGTTTTAAGGCTCTGGTCGACCGCGGCGTACTGCCGGTCGACCGCGACATCTCATCGGTCGACCACGACATCTCATCGGTTGACCGCGACGTTCTGTCCGTCGACCGATAAGTCGCGGTGGGGGACCGCCAGGCCCGTATCGGAGTTCGGTCGACCGGATCGGTCGACCGCCGAACCCTCTGTAGCAATTTTTCCAGTTTTGGTGTGTTTGAGTATTTTTACTCATATTCGGGGGTTTGTTTGGATTATCTGACTTGGGTTATTAGTCCTACTATGTGTCCATGTATGATAGATGACATGGGGTATAAATTTGAGACTTATATGCTGTTTTAGTGGTGAGATTGATAAGTGGTTTTCACTACATGTATTATAGCGATATCTGACTATTTTCCACAGTCCTCGTGTTGGACTATAATCCATAGAAGTCCTCGTGTTGGACTATAATCCCTCTCAGTCCTCGTGTTGGACAATTGCCGCTTACTCTATGAGATTAAAAACTGAAATATATGTTTCCTGTTTCGGATATAGTTCTTAACCCTGCATGTGACTATTATACAGCAGTTCACGACATGATAAATATGTAGATTTGGTATTGATACTTATGTAGATTTAGACATGATATTCATGCAAGTAATGACATGATATTCATGTTGGCTATGTCACAGCACTGTAATTATGCCCTGGTGTTTGTTGTTTTTCTTCTATTATTGTTACTGTATTAGAACCTTGGGTTTAGTATTTAGGAGTTTATAAATTTGAGATATAAGGTATATATATGAGGGTTTCCTTGTTTGGATTATTTCGCTCGACGTACCTATTCTCGTGTTGTAAACTTCTAAATACTAAAACCCTCCTCAGTGAGATCAATGATTTTAGATCTATTACATATTATTTGTATTTTCCTATACAACGAGCCCTTTTCCCTTGGGGTTGGTTGTGATGTTACTCGCTAGCGCTTTGATGCTCGTTGTCCCTCCCCCTTTCAGGTCACGAGCCAGGAGCACGGAGTGTCGCAGGTTGATAGCGGACCGCTTTAGTGTTCAGCTTTACTTTCTAGCTTTGTATTATTTCCTTTGGGCTCTACTGCTGTGTGGTTAGACATTTGAGGGTATTATTCTAGAATTTGTAAAGGCTGAGTGCTTTATTTATTCTTGTCAGATATCTGTATTTGAGACTTATTGACTACTCCAGTTTATTTATTCAGACATTAACCATCTATCTCTATTTGTCGGATGATGAGATATTTATTTGATCACTATCATTTCATCAGCCCTTTGTGTATTATCTTTTACTTGCTTTTGTACCTACACCTGTTATTTATTCTACTAGATAGATGTTAATTATGATGGTGAAACATGTTATTGTACGGTGTGGTGCATGACGGGTTTGATATTCTTGGTTTCACCTTGGACTGCAGCCTTGTGTGAACCCAGGGGCGTCACAGTTGGTATCAGAGCTCTAGTTCCAGTATCCTTAGGATCATCCTGTGTCGAGTCGTGGAGCTAGGATAGAGTTTCTTAGGATTCATGTATAGAGTCCGAAAGGATTTCCTAGTATGAGTGAGGACGATATATGCGTATATCTCAAAATTTGAGAATTTTTTTATGACAACTATTTTATATAGATTCAAAGTATTTGTATGAATACCATATGTTGTGAAAATTTCAATGCGATACGTTATTTACAAGGCCTATTTGACTCATGAATTTTTATTCTTCTCACCAGAGAGGAGAGAGATGGCAGGACGAGGTAGATCCCTTCCAGGAGAGCTAGCCAGGCAGAGTCACAGCAGACTCCACCTGAGCAGCAGCCAGCTCAGTCCGAGCCCCAGCAGACTCCACCCGAGCCGCAACAGGCTCCTCAGTATCTGGTGGACCTTATGGCCCCTCTTATCGCTCGGATGACAGCTATTGAGGAGTTGGTGACAACTCATATAGCACCACCGACACCGCCACCACCACCACCAGTAGCTCAGCAGCAGGGGATACCGGCCGTTTCTGTTAGAGAGAGACCCCCAGAGGCCACGCCTGCAGCCATTCCTTTAGCAGTACCAGACAGGGCCACAGAGCAGGAGACTTGGCTCCGTATGGTGGAGAGGTACCAGAAGATGAGGGCACCGGAGTTCCAGGGGTCACCAGACCCTCTTGCAGCCCATAAGTGGAAGGAGGATGTGAGCAATATCCTCGACATACTCGGTGTAGATTCAGTCCAGAAGCAGAGACTGACATCCTACAGCCTGAAGGGAGATGCCTGGAGGTGGTACCAACTCCAGTTCACTCCAGAGCAGAGGCTGACCCTCACATGGGAGGACTTTATGTATTTCTTCGATGGGTAGTATATTTCTTCTGCAGCACGGACTGAGAAGGAGCTTGAGTTGTCCCGATTGACTCAGGGGGACATGTCAGTGGCTGATTTTAAGAGCCGGTTCATGGAGCTATTGCATTTCACAGGCATGTGGCAGACAGGGGAGCGTCAGGCTCAGATGTTCTTAGCTGGGCTTCGCCCTATTCTCCGACGGTACCTCGTGTCGAGGAGATTTTATTCAGTCAGGGAGGTAGCTGAGGCTGCCACTTCTCAGGAGATTGAGACTTCTATGTTTCAGAAGGACAAGGAAGGGAAGGCTAAGACAGGACAGGGCAGTGACAAGGGAAAGAACAAGAGAGGCTTTTCTGGACATCAGCAGCAGCATCAGGGCCCTTATAAAAGGGGACCCCAGCAGGAGCAGAGAGCGCATCAGCAGCGCAAGTTCCAGGGATCTTGTTTTAACTATCACAAGGTCGGGCATAAGGCATCTGAGTACCGTAACGCACCAGCAGGAGCCCAGCAGGGCAAAGGTCCGAACCAGCAGCAGCAGCAGCAGCGCCAGCAGGGCATAGGTCAGGGCTAACAGAACAGGCTTGAGGTACCGCCAGTAGCTCAGAGGACCGAGGGACAGATTCGGGCAGTTCAGGATGTTCCTCAGGGCCAGATTATCTCATACTCTCCAGCACCATCAGCAGAGCAGTCTTCAGCCACGGGCAGGGTATATACAGTGGTTCCTCATGATCATGGCATTAGCGGAGCTGTAGTGGAGGGTACGTTCTTTGTGAACTCTCTTCCCGCCCGTATTTTTTCGATTCGGGAGCTTCACATTCATTCATCTCGCATGCATTTATGACTAGACTCCAGCTCGTAGCTCAGCCCCTAGACACCCCTCTATCTGTTTCCACCCCTTTAGGTGAGGTATCGCTTCTGGAGAGCGTTTGTAGGAGGTTTACCGTCAGTCTAGACGAGTCAGAGTTCATAGTGGATTTGATAGTGTTGTATATGTCCGAGTTCGATGTCATCCTTGGTATGGATTGGTTTTCTTCCTACCATATTAGTATTGACTGCTTTGCGAAGACAGTCAAGTTGCGAGCGTCCGATGGGTCCGAGATGATTGTAGCTACCTCTCAGGGCAACCGATTTGTGGAGTCATTTTTGGCATACATCGAGGAGGTGATACGACGGGATCAGGGAGCCGAGTTATTGGAGACTAGAGTTGTCTCAGATTATCAGGATGTCTTTCAGGACATATCTGGGTTACCTCCTGTGAGAGAGGTCGAGTTCTGTATTGAGTTGCAGCCAGGCACAGCCCCGATATCCCGCGCACCCTATCGCATGGCACCAGCTGAGATGAGAGAGCTGCAGACCCAGTTAGACGAGTTGTTAGCTCAGGGTTTTATTCGTCGGAGTCATTCTCCGTGGGGCACGCCGGTCCTCTTCGTGAAGAAGAAGGATGGTAGTATGATGTTATGTATAGATTATAGAGAGTTGAACAAGGTCACTATCCGGAATAGGTACCCACTACCGAGGATTGATGACTTGTTTGACCAGTTGCAGGGAGTGCAGTATTTCTCGAAGATTGATCTTCGTTCTGACTATCATCAGTTGCGGGTTCGGGAGATGGATGTTCCCAAGACCGTCTTTCTTACTCGATATGGGTCCTTTGAGTTCTTGGTCATGCCATTTGGGTTGACCAATGCACCCGCGGTATTTATGGATTTGATGAACCGGGTTTTCCGTCCCTTCTTAGACCAGTTTGTGATCGTCTTCATCGACGATATTCTCATTTACTCGAGATCAGAGGCAGATCATGAGGAGCATCTACGGATAGCGTTGAGGACCCTTCAGGAGCACCAGTTGTATGCTAAGTTTAGCAAGTGTGAGTTTTGGCTTTCAGAAGTCAGATTTCTTGGCCACGTCATCAGTAGAGAGGGTATAACAGTGGACCCGGCTAAGGTCACGACAGTTCTTGATTGGGAGCCACCGAAGACGGTGTTAGAGATCCGCAGCTTTTTGGGTTTAGCTGGATATTACAGGAAGTTTATTCAGGACTTCTCAAAGATTGCGACACCGATTACACGCCTTACAAAGAAGGGTGTACCGTTCATAAGAAGGGTGTACCGTTCATATTTGCTCAAAAAAAACAATGGACAAAAGTTGTGTGCAATAGCTCATAAAAATCTTAAATTTTCATGTATACATATAAATTTACATTTGTAAGAAATAAAGAAAGATTATCAAAAATTGTGGGTTATATATCTAAAAAATGTGAATTTTTTACATGCATATACTTAATTTGCGTTTGTTAGCACTAAACAAAAATCATCAAAAGTCATGGCTTATAGCTCATAATAATCATCAATTTTGATGTATACATAATAAATTTGTATTCATTCAAAACAAACTAAAATTTTTAAAAATCATAGGTTATAACTCATAAAAAGTATAAATTTTGATGTGCATATAATAAATTTGTACATCTTGGAAATGAAAAAATTGTAAAACATTGTGGGTTATAGATCCATAAAAAGTGATTTTTAGTGCACACATAATAAATTTGCATTAGTATAACATAAAATAAATAAATAAAAACATAGGTTATAGCACATGAAAATCATGAATTTTGACATATGCATAATAAATTTGTATTCATTCAAAATAAACTAAAATTTTAAAAATGTGGTTTTTAACTTATGAATAATAATGATGTGCACATAATAAATTTGTGCATCATTGGAAATAAAAAAGTTGTAAAACATTATCAGTTATAGATCCATAAAAAGTGATTTTTAGTATATACATAATAAATTTGCATTGGAATAACATAAAAGAAATAAATAAAAAGAACATCGGTTATAGCTCATGAAAATCATGAATTTTGATGTATGCATAATAAATTTATATTCATTCAAAATAAACTAAAACTTATAAAAAACGTGAGTTATAACTCATGAAAATCATAACCTTTGATGTGCACATATTAAATGTAATTTATTCAAATGAACAAAAATTATAAAACATTACAATTTATAAATCTTGAAAATCATAATTTTTGATATATAGATAATAAATTTATGCTTAATAAAAATTATAAAAATCCATGTGCTACAACTCATGAAATATTAGATACTAATGTATAGATAATAAATATGTATTCTTTCAAAATGAAAAAATGGACAAAACTAGTAGGTAATAGCTCATAAAATCATATATTTTAATGTATATATATAATAAATTTTCATTTCAGAAATGAATAAAAATCATTATAGATCACCAAAATGTAAGTTTTTTATTATGCATAATTAATTTTTATTTGTATATAATAAATAAAAATTGTGGGTTATAATTTATGGAAATCACTACTTTTTTAAAGTGCACACAAATAATTTACATTCATTAGTAATAAACAAAAATTATTAGAAATCATGGCTTATAGTTCATGAAAATCGTGAATTTTAATGTACACATAATAAATTTGCATTCATATAAAATAAACTAAATTTTGTAAAAATTCATGGCTTATAACTCGTGAAAATTAAAAATTTTGACGCACACCATAAAATTTGTATTCATTGTAAATGAGCAAAAATTATAAAAATCTTGGGCTATACATTATGAAAACCTAAATTTTATTACACACATAATAAATTGGCACTCGTATGAAATGAACAAAAATTTTTAATGTAGATATAACTAATTTGAATTAATATATAAAGGAAAAAATATGTGGGTTGTAGCTCATGAAAATGAAAAAATTTGAGCTATACATAACTAATTCACATTCATTAGTGACAAACAAAAGTTATCAAAAATTGTGGCTTATAGCTTATAAAAATAGTGAATTTTAATGTACACATAAGAAATTTGCATTCATTCAAAATAAACTAAAATTTACAAAAATTATGTTTTATAACTCATGAAAATAAAAAAAATTGATTTACACATAATAAATTTACATTAGTTGTAAATGAATAAAAATGATGAAAATCGTGGGTTATACAACATGAAAAAAATGAATTTTGTTACACATAGTAAATTTGCATTTGTATGAAATAAAAAAATATAACAAAATTTATGGGATATGGCTCATGAAAATTATAAATTTTGATGTACACATAATTAAATTTTTATTTATTAAAAATAAATAAAAATTATCAAAAATCATGGATCATAGCTCATGAAAATCATGGGTTATAACATATGCATATAATAAATTTACATCAGTACAAAACAAATTAAAATTTACAAAACTCATGGATTACATCTTATATCTCATGAAAATTATAAATTTTAATATTCACAATATAAATTTGCATTCGTTGGAAACATACAAAAATTTATAGCTAAGGGTACTAAACTGTATTTATATCCAAGAAAATATTCATAACTGTATTTGTTAGGATACAGATATAGTTACTCAAATCTATAACTGATAGGATATAGTTATAGATTGCATAAATCAATACCCAACTAACCTTTTTACACTCTCTCTTCACTTTCACAATTTAAGAACCACCTTATGATCTTTCTTCGAATACACCTTCCTCACGGGATCAACACTTTTATGTTACACATACAAGTTGTGTACTTGCCACATTTTAATTAGATCACACCACACAACTAATGGGTTTAATCCACATTAAGGAAAAAGTTAGCCCTACATTTGAAATGAGAGAGATTGGGCCCTTAAATAGAGGTTTTAAAATTTTTTGGCTCAAATCTTGTATTTTAAAAATTGTAAATTTTGAGTTTTATAGTTCTAGTTCTCCTTCGTCTTTTTGTATCTGAATGGTTGGTTTTCTTTGAGTTTCTTGCTACCATTCATGGTCATTGATAATGGAGGAGGAAACCCCTTGAGATGATTTCATATCTCATTTTCAAGATAAAGGAGAAGAACCCATTTCTTGTAATTTGAGTTCATGCTCAATTTTGTGATTTAGAATGGTTTTTCATTGCCCTTTTATGTGGAAATAATATTTGAGATTTCTAGGCATATTATTGAGATTGATTATGGGCGACCTTGGAGAGAGATTTAATCATCATTGAGGAAATAGCTCTTCAAGCTGAAGAAATGATAGATTCTAGGATAGTGGTCTATTTGATGTGAAACTATTCTCCAAGATCCCTAATGGATGTACTATGAGTTGAAAGTAGATTTAAATTTAGTTGAGTTTTGATATAGTTATTAGATCGAAAAGCTTGAAAACTCAAACTATCTAGGACTATGGGCAATTGTTATTCGTCATATTGTCGATAGCAAGAGGACATCATTCTCAGTTTTCATTCACAGATGAACTACCATTGACTGTTGTTCATCCTACCATCGAATGTAGTTCAGGCTAAGAGTTTTTATTGTCTTTGACTTAATTGTGTTTTAAGTGTGGGTTGTCTAACATGGCACAAACAACCGTCCACTGTTGACTCCTGTCCATCGATGGTCGTTCATGTAAAATCAGCCTCTTATATTTTCTTGATTTGAGTTCATTTGATGTTGTTTTTGTTGGAATTATGTCTTTGATTCTTTATATAACTTCATGAGAATTAGATAGGGTTAGAGATATATCATGATTAGGAGACTGAGTCTCATCATGATTAGGAGTTTGAATCATATTCTAATTAGGAAGTTAGGCTAGAGATAGAGTTTTAGTTTCCCTATATATATTCTTCTATTGTTGGAGGAAAAACCAAGTAGAAGAGAAAGAGAGTCAATATTCTTATAATCTAGGGTTAGCAGAGGGCGTAGTCTGATTCAAAAATTTTATGCTAGAGGAGAGGGTTTCGTAGTCTTTATCCATGCAAAAGATTACATCATTAGGAGAGGGTTTCACGGTCTTTGCCCGTGAAAAATATTGTAAGGAGAGGGCTTCGGAGAGAATATGAGAGTTGATTATATATGTGAGGTTGATAGATTGAGAGACAAGACTTGAGTGTTTCCTCTTATAGTTCTATCTAATACATAGTGGATTTCTCGTATTGTTACCCGTGGACGTAGGTTGAAGTTGGTCGAATGAACCACGTAAATATCGGTGCTCTTTTTTCTTGATTGTGGTTGTTTTATATCTTATTGATTGTAGGTTGGCTTCCAAGTTGCACAAATCATAGTAGGAAGGGAGACTAAAATTCCCTAACAAGTGGTATCAGAACGTTGGTGAAGAACCCGGGAGTGAGTTCACAGGATAGAAGATGACGTCATGCAAGATTGAAGATCGACGTTACAAGAATCAAGATGAAGAAAAAGAAAAAATATAGATTACTTTGTCTTCTGATCGAGGGTTTAAGGCAGATTTTGACAATCCAGGAGTTGATTCCTAAGTTAAAGAGTGCTCTGAACGCGATGAGAGGGTTTGATTTTTTAGATTTTCATTAGATTAGTCAGAAAGTGCTGGGAAATTCTAATAGTGATGACAAGACAGATCTGATGGCAGATAGGGCAAACGAGTATACGACATATGAGACTGGTATAGAGAATCAGACGTGATTTTAGCGGTAGAGTTATCAGCATATAATTATTCAGAATCATTATGGGAGCAGTAGCTGGTTGGTATGTAGACTTGAGGAGGACAATGCCATATTAGGTGAAGCTTACAAGCAGGCACGACTGAGTGACACACAGGGAGATAGTGATGGTGGTATTGGACTTGAAGACGATGAGCGCTCATATTTGGTCTAAGCCAAGTGATGGAGAAGATAGAGGTATCCGACTCGTAGTGTGGAGTAGAAAAGATGCATCGATATGATTCGAGATGAACGATACAGTTAGAGCACAAGGACAACAATCAAAGGGAGGCTATTGTCAGGCTCAAGATAGGAGGAGAAGCATGGTTGATTTACTTCTAATATCAGAGGTGGCGAAGATCCTTTGGTGTGCACAAGAGAGGTGGAGATGCCACAACAAGACAGATAAAAATGAGGGTCATAGGGGCATCCAATTGGAGTACAGGTGCTTCGATTTGAAGTGCGAAAGAAATAAAAGACTCTAGAGGTAGAGATAACGTTTTAAGACGATAATGATATATCTTCAAGGGAGTTTGGGAATCAAATCCAAGGTGAAGATTGTTGAGATTGTGTTTTTGATTCTTTATATAACTTTATGAGAATTAGATTGGGTTAGAGATCTATCATGATTAGGAGACTGGGTCTCATCATGATTAGGAGTTTGAATCATATTCTAATTAGGAAGTTAGGTTAGAGATAGAGTTTTGGTTTCCATATATATATATTTTTCTATTGTTGGAAGAAAAAACAAGTAGGAGAGAGAGAGAGAGAGAGAGAGAGAGAGAGAGAGAGAGAGAGAGAGAGAGAGAGAGAG
>BQKN01000588.1:48375-67168 GCA_022839385.1 Asparagus kiusianus
GAGAGAGAGAGAGAGAGAGAGAGAGAGAGAGAGAGAGAGAGAGAGAGTAAATATTCTTATAATCTAGGGTTAGCAGAGAGCGTAGCCTGGTTCAAGAATATTGTGCAAGAGGCGAGGGTTTTGTAGTCTTCATCAGTGTAAAAGATTACATCATTAGGAGAGGGTTTCACAGTCTTTGTCCGTACAAAAGATTGTAAGGAGAGAGCTTTGGAGAGAATATGAGAGTTAATTATGTATGTGAGGTTGAGAGATTGAAAGATGAGAGTTGAGTGGTTCCTCTTGTAGTTCTCCCTGATACATTATAGATTTCTTGTATTGTTACCCGCGGACATAGGTCGAAGTTGGTCGACTGAATCACGTAAATCTCGGTGCTCTTTTTTCTTGATTGTGGGTTGACTTCCAAGTTGCATAAATCATAGTATGAGGGGAGACTAAAATTCCCCAACAGTTTTGAGGTTTCATTTCTTCTGTGGTTTTGTTGTTAATGCAAGTTATTATTCTATGTGATAGTTGTATCCTTGTTGCTCCTTATCTCATATCATGATGAGACCTAGAATCCACAAGCACGTATGCATGTTGATGCTAGCATTGACCTGGACTTATGTTTTGCTTGGTATGTTAATTATGAGACTTGAAAACTAGTGAAATGCATGCTTAGGTACCATGATATGGACTGATTTATGGATCAGATTTTCACTCGACACATGGTTGGGAACTAATGATTGGTTCAATCTACAATGACTTTGGATTGGCTCATAACGACCAAATTATATCTGGTCTTGTTTCTACTTTTCCAGTTATTCTAGATACAATTGTGAAATATTGTATCTTCCGCTTTTTAAATCGCATATCTCCTTTGCTTGTAGTCATTTATCATTCAATGAATGAATGAAGAACTTATTTGATCTCCTGATATCAATCAAAATTTTGATTCGCGTATAAATAAAGCATTTTGATTTGCGTATATATGGTGACAATAAATGTCATGTAGTGAATAATGGCTGTATCCTCGCGACACCAAGTCTAGAACAAGTATGCTAAACTAAGAAAAAGTTCTTATTTTGAGGTACATTGCACTATGAGTGGGGCTTCTAATCCTTCACTACTCAAAAACTAGATCAAATATAATAGTATGATAAACCAAGAAAAAAAATCAAGATCAAGTATTTGCCTGTATTGAGTCATGTTTGACTTATGTTCTGTGTTTGATGAGCATGAATGGAAGCTTTGGAAGCCTAATCAGAGAGAGCACACATAAGATAGATGTTCTCTATAGATTGAGTTGTCCAGGCATAGTGCATAACATACCATGTATAATCATTTTATAAAATGTTCAACTAGGTTGGTTAAATGGGGGAGGGATAATGGACTTATCTTATAGAGTGTGATGTTTGAGGTTGTGTTTTGAGCAATAGTGCATGAACATGATGTGGACAAAAACCAAGAACAAGTATGAAACTAAGATCAAGCTCTCGGTGGGCATTTAAACACACATTATCTAATAAGAGTTTTTTTATTAACATGTTTTTAAATTTATTTTTATATATATTTAATCGCTACTCAGGGTATATTTAGTGAATTTTTAGGAGAAATTGATTTTGAATAAAGAAAAGGCCAAAGAAGCCCAGTGAAGCCCATTGAAGCCAAAAAGTTCTTATTCTAGAAGAAATAATCGAGTAAAAATCAGATCTATATCAGGGAATCAAGAAGAAAAGAAAATATTCAATTGCTTGGAGGACGAGAAAATCAAAATCTAAATTAAATTGGGATTTAAAATATCAATCGCAAAGAAAAAGCAATTTCATCCAATCTAGAAGTCAGAATCTAAAATATTGTATATGAAAATGGTATATCTCGATGAGACGATCTATCCAGATTGGCAGATTACTCAAATTCTATCATTAATATCTAGTTAGATTTTAGACTCTTGTTTGTATTATGAAACTATTTAATTAATTACTGACCAAGTCAAATCCTACGGTTATGAGGATTACTTGGAGATCAAGTTTAATCCAATGATTGTGAGAGATTCTTGTATAATATAAATAGGGGTGTAGGGTCATTGTAATTTATACATTTAATTCATGAGAATTCAATAAAGTTCTTTGTGTTGCTTGATATTTTAGATATCAAGTTCTTCTTTTTAGTTTCTTCAATTTAGTAAGTTGGTTAATTTCTTATTTTTATTTTCTTGTTCTTATTCTAATTTCTTACTCTTTCTTCTCTTTTTTTAATTCTTCTTTTATCTTCTTTTCTCTTTAATTAATCATAAGTAGCTAATCACCATTAGGAAGCTTAATATAATGAAGCTAGGTAACTAATCTAGATTAAATAAAAAGATTTCTTTAGGTTAAATAGTTAAATAAAGAAGTTGATTAGTTTAGATTAACAAAAGATAGGGTTAATTATAATTTGATAGGTTATAGGCTTTAATTAAGCATAACCTACGCTTACGAGATTAAATCCTAGTAATAGAAAACAAATCTAGATTAATTAATTAGAAACACTAGGATTAACTAATTGATAGATTATAGTTTCTAACGATATATAACTTATGCTTTTAGAGTTCAAGTAAATAAAAGGTTATATATGACTAATTGTAGGTTATAATTTCTAAAGAAATATAACTTATGCTTTAAGGGTTCTACTAAATAAAGAGATTAAACAAAAGATCTAGTTTAGAAACCTAGTGGAGTGAGCCTAAGTAACCTAGTTTAAGTCTATTAATAAAAAAACCAACATCAATCAAACACAAAACCTTTTTCAAACCCTAGGATCTTAACATAGAATTTTGTTAATAAAATTTCCTAGAGGACGGCCTGCAAAGGCTATAATAAAAGTTGTGCACTTATAAAATATAATAAAATAACATATCACTTTTCTAAATAAGAGTAACGATAAAAGTTTAATATAGTTAGTTAACACACACTACCAAATGTAGCATATCTAATGACTTTAGGTGCACACACGCTATATATCTTTGTCGTGTTTATCTAAGCTTTATACTAGTTGTGGCTAATCTATGCTTGAGTTCTATTTTCTTCGATGCATGGCTATTTGATCATGCATATTTTAAGTGGTTACTTGTTATAGTCTTTCTTCCTTTATACTAGTTATGCATCCATGATACACTTCACATGTGCACTGCCACCTCCTAAAATTTACCACTTGCTAAGCAAAATTTTGATTGTCCTCGTTTGCACGCTAGTGGCAGATCGAACACATTTGCTATCATGGTTACATGTACTCCTTCTAGGGACACCCAATATTAAGATATGTCAATTGATCATCATATTTTATTATACCGGTCTACCAACATTATCTATTTTATTTAAATAAATATATCACTGATAATGCGTTTTGTTCTTAATCTATAGGAAATAAAAATTATTGAATAAGAGTTTAAAAGAACTTAAATTTTCTCATTTTTTAAACTTTTATTGAAGCTCAGGATCAAGCCAAGCATCCTACATAAGCCCCAAAAAAAAGATCCAAAATAAAAAGAAATCAAGTCAAATTCATATTTAGGATGATTAGCCACATAGAAACAGTATTATCTCCCATTTAAAAGGAGAAAATCTAATATGTGATATATGAAAATCGCCTATCTCAATGAGACAAACCTATCTACATTTTTAGAATTTTGAGATTCTAATTAATTGGCTAATCGATTGGCCAAACTATTGATTCATTACTGAATTGGTTTTATGGCTAAGATTTAACCCTTGGAAGTCAAGCAAAATCTAATTGGTCTTGTTGTTTGTCATATGCTATAAATAGGGTTAAAGGGCGAGAGGTTGTGTGTGAAATTTTTATAATAATCTCTATTTGGAGAGAAGAATTACTCTTAATTCAGCAGACCTTTCCAAATTATAAATTTTATTTATAAATAATAAAAATAATTTTCACCTTTTATATTTTTTTCTTCTTCTTTGTTAATGGAGATGAAGATGAAGATTTACTTTCAAAGGGTCGCCCCCTTCTAATGTATATTTTTCTTTTTCTCTTTTATTTTATTTAGAAATTCATGTTTTAGGATTTTATTTTGCAAGATTAGATCAGATTTACTTTCATGCCCTCTTATTTTTGTGTTATTATTTTTTTCATATTTTTAGTAGAAATTTACTTTATGATCTTTTATTTTCTTGTATTTTTATTTCGTAGTGTAGATTTACTTTTATGCTCTTTTGTTTGTGTTAGTTAGATATTTTTTATGCTCATAGTTTAGATTATTATTTCTTCATTCTTGTTCTTCTTTTGTAGTTAATTTTTATTTTTATTCTTCTCTTTTTAGTTAATTTTAATTTTTATTCTGTTAGGTGTAAAATTGACTTCCCGCTCAAGAGGTCGTTTGTATTTATAAGAATGGCTTATTACAAACTAATGATCAATATTTTACAACAGAGGAGAAGGGAATGACCCTCCTTGTTTAATGTGTGTTCGCTGGCAGCGGTAGGACGCCTCCCTCGGTGCTCACGTCAAGTTTACTTTCCTTGGACGATCCGATTGAAATTACGGTTGGAGCTTCTATGCGCAGTAGAGGTTCCGGAGCGATTAAGTTCGACTGTACCCGAGCTAGAAAAGTATCAAAGCCAAAAGCTTGGAGAGATCTACAATGCAAGGGTTTGTAGAGAGCTGATGAGCCTCAAATCTGATGATTCAGATTGAGTCTATTTCAACAATCTAAGCAATGAGCTAGGAATGTTCTACCAAGCAAGTGAGCCCAAAACAAGTCTCTGATTGAAGAGCCTTGCCAATAGCAATGCCAATCCCCAGCCAATCAACCTAGCTAAATTACTTTCCTTCCCTCTTTTTATCCTCTACCTCTTTCTTGTTGGCTGAAGGAGGCCTTAAATAGGCAAGTGATGACATGAGTCATCCATTGATTTGTGAGATTTAACCACTAGTGGGTGAGAAGCACCATGCCCTCCCCTAGCTGTGGGATGTGACCACTATAGGGGAGGTGAGAGCCATGCCTCATCATCACCCAGGATGTGGAAAGTGGATAGGCCCATTCTCACAAACAAGCAGAACACTTGCATTGCTCAAGCGAGGCTGGCAAAACTACGGGCGAGCTCGAGAGTTGTCTGAATGCTCAGACGAGCTTGCAGGTGAACTTGGCGAACATGCAGGGTCGGTTGGCAGGCCCCTCCAACGTGTGAGCTGGCGTTTGATGGAAAATAGAGTTCGAGCGGGTGAACTCCCTATAGGCGTGCTTAGCTCATGCGAACGAGCGAATCATTCAGGCGAGGTTGAACTCGTGCTGGCGAGCTCAATGATTTGACGAGCTTGATTCATGCGGGTGAGTCAAGCTAATAGGCGATTCTTGAGCTCTACGGGCGAGCTCAATAAATGGACGAGTCAAGCTAATAGGCGATGCTAGAGCTTTACGGGTGAGTTCAATAAACATGCGAGATCGAGCTCTACAGACGAGCTCAATAGTACAAGGAGAGGTTGAGTTCTGCGAGTGAACTCAACAATTAGGAGTGGTTGAGCTCTACGAGTGAACTCAATAAACATAAGAGATTGAGCTCTGCAGGTGAGCTCGATGAAAAGGCGAGGTTGAGCTCTACAGGCGAGCTCAACAAGGAGGCAAGGTTGAGCTCTTCGGGCGAGCTCAACAAGGAAAGGCGACCGAGCTCTGCGGGCGAGCTCCATAGACAGGCGAGGTTGAGCTCTGTGGGTGAGCTCAATAAAGAGGCGAGGTTGAGCTCTACGGGGGAGCTCAAGAATCAGGCAGGGTTGAGCTCTACAGGCAAGCTTAATGAATATGGGCGATTGAACTCTGCAGGCGAGCTCTATTGGGCTTCGTTTGAATGCAAATGAGCCCAAGCTCTTGGCAGGTGGGCTCTGACACTTTGATAATTTTCACTGCCTACAAGACCCCCTTTAAAGTTTTCAAACCTAAATCTGGTTGAATGTGGTCTGGAACACTTCGAATGAAAAGGCTCACTATTTCTTGGTTTGAGCCAATTTGATCCCCTTGGTCTAGTTGAACTCTTCAGGTGACCTCGATGGAGTGTAGGTGTCACGCCCCGCTTCCCAAAATACCCGGGAATCAGGATGTGAACAAGCCCGCGACGTATTAGACTGAGGAGAGATAAGTGCTAGACCTCTTCTTCTCAATCTAATACGCTAAGCGTCTGGAAATAAAACAATACGAAGTCACAGGTCCCCGATCACAGTTAGCAAGAATATAATGAACAACACAAGACAGAAAGATCCATATCACAAATATAATATCATCCAAGAGATCATATTTGGGTCAACATGCCCTTATACAAGACTATCTGAACGAAATACTAAAAATATAAAATACAATGATCCAGCGGAAAGAAATGCTATAAAAAGAAAACTAATATCAACTAACTAAGCTTCAGCTTCTTCTGCTACACCGTCTTCAAGGTACTCCTGCTGTGAATCCTCTGGCTCCTGCTGAACCTGCTCTTCTCCTAAGTCTGACGTACACCAGAGAAAATAGGTGTACGTCAGGTGCATGACGCACGGCAAGATCCCACAAAGAGAATAGGAACGGTCGAATGACCAATACAATAACAATAATAATAAATAGAAACATGCAGCTGGAATACTAACAAGCTAGATGCAATCCATCACTAGAGTATAACGATCATAAGAATCCATAATCATCCGTGTAACAAGGACATACCCCTAGATAGAATTAATACTTAAAAATCTACAACTCGAAACGTAGTACGTCGAGCGAAATAATCCAAATAAGGAAACCCTCATGTATATACCATATGTCTCAAATTGTAGATAATTAAATATTAATCCTAATCTAGGTATGGAAAGAGACACTACTGGTCTACATCTCATAAGAATCCATAAATCCTAACCAAAGTGACGACACCGATTCATTTTGATCCAACAAACCAACCAATCCTAGTAGCGACACCGATCCACTGGTAACAAGTCATGTAACTAGCCATCCTATAATAGATCACTGGTTCATATCTCACACAGAGTCAACGCTCATATTATCGGATAACTGTCTGTTCACATATCCCCTACGTGCATTCAATCAAATAAATTCATGAACCAAAGTAGCGACACCGATCTACTTTGACCTAACCAACCAGCCCCCAGTGGCGACACCGATCCACTGTGACTCAACAAATCAATAAATCCCAGTGGCGACACCGATCTACTGTGACTTACCAAACCAACCAATCCCAGTGGCGACACCGATCCACTGGTACGAACCTGGAAGATATATCAACAGTCTTTTCCGATTATATATGTTGGACCCTAGAGGGGGGGGGGGTGATTAGGGTCAAAAGGCTCTAATATGCAAATTAAAACATACAACAAGCAGACCACAGGAAATAAAAGCAAACACAGTAAATAAGAGAGGGTTAGGAATCGTTATCCTTGACGCGCGATGTGTTAACGAGGTTCGGCCCTCTGGCCTACGTCCCCGCTCCCCACTCTCGAGGAGAAATCCACTACACACACCCGGTTTGGAAGCCGGAACTTCGTCTACACAGCGATCCCACTCGATCTCTCTCACCACACAGTTTGATCTCAACAGATCACTCCCTCACAGTAGATCTTACTCAAGATCTCAACCACACAGCAGAAAGAAATAAGCAAGAACCACTCTTTACACAGCCCTATGGCAAAGAGATGAAGTTACTGAAGCTGGGAGGTGAGCTCACACAAAACCACAGAGAAAAAAAAGCAGAACTGATTTGAAAATTTTTCTTGGCAGAAACAGAAAACTCTCTCTGGTTTTTCAAACGTTGGCTCAAGGAAGAAGAAGCAGCTGGGGGGGTTTATATAGAAATAATAAAAACATTTTGAAAACAAAACCCAATCTTCCTGTTAAGGAAGTTAATCTCTTTTTCAGAGTGTTAGCTCAGACTGAGCCAAGCACCAAAGAGTGAAAGCACAGCCATCGAGGTAAAAACGACCGTTTAATAAAAATCTCGTTGACTGAAGAAAAGAACTGAGCGGTCATCCGAAATAACGTTCGGTCGACCGAAAAATCACGTCGGTCGACCGACCGAAAAATTCAGTCGACCGCGAGCTGCTTCAAAAACTCAGAAAACAAGCAGAGCCATCTTCGGTCGACCGGAGCGGTCGACCGATATATAAATCGAAATTTCGGTCGACCGCACCGGTCGACCGATGACTTTCTGGAAAAATACTAAGCAATGGCTCCAGGGGCGGTCGACCGGACCGGTCGACCGCTTTCTGACATTTTGCTGAAAACTGTTTTTGACCATCTTGAAATATTTGCAAAATATTTATTTGACCTCTGAAAATTCTGAAACTTTGTAAAATATTTTTAATGCTAAAAACAAACTGTTTGGAAAAGGAATTTTGCAGATAGGTCCTCATACTTGTGAAAAATAAGGTTTTGTGAAAACCGCTTGAAAACTTAAATATGAAAACGTGTGTGTGAGTCCCAATAGCTTCAAGTAAACATATTAACTCTTTGCCTACATTCTAGCACTAGAGAGAAACATAAAAGAAAGCTACTATCCTCAAATTGAAAGTGATACTTGAGCTTGATATAGCTTGAATTGGATGAAGCTTTTGAATGACTTTGTTGTTCTTGAAATAACGTTACTTCATCTCTTGGCCTCCTCCTCCTTTGGATATCATCTTTGTAGCATATATTCCATCCATCCTCCTTTAATGGCACTAACGAGCTTGATAGATAAATTTACTATATTTTCACTCAATAAGCTATTAGTACCGATAATGGTGGTTGTAAGAACATCATCAAAACATAAGGGCTAACAATATAAACATAGACTTTCCCACCCCAACTCATCTTGCTTTTCTAAGTCAACAATACACAGGTATCTAGGTCTTGTACACGACACGCTAGGCAACTAAGGACATGAACTACTAACGGTTCTCAAACACAACAACGAGATAATAATAACATTAATTTCACATAACCACATCATGACATGCTGAATACAGTAAAATATTCATAAAACATGAAATGTAATCATAAACAGCAACTACGTAATTCAGAAAATAATTCCTTTCCCAAAATAATTTCTTTTAAAAATTATTTCTCATTATAGTAATCCAAAATATTCTCTTTCCTAGAATAAATTCCTTAAAATTATTTCTCATCAATTATTATTCTAAAATAATTCTTTTTCTCAAAATAAATTCTTTTTAAATATTATAAATTCTCCAAAATGATTCTGTTATCAAAATATATTCTTTTAACTTATTATAATTATTCCAAAAACACTATTTATCACATATCAATTATTCAGATCAATATTCTTCAGCAACAACCCACGCAGATAAATACGTCACAAATATACTATGCAAATAATTTATAACAGGTATGAGATTCTGATCTGAGCAAGAGGGATCTTGCCTCGGATTTCGTCAAATGAATCAACGCGGGTCGGAGCACGACTGCAGCGTGGGAATCTTGGCGTGGCTATAGGGCTGCCGTCAGTGGGAGGGATCGCCGGCGACGACGAAGGGGCAATGACACGACGGTTGGAGGAGTTCTCGGAGGGGGTGACTGCTGGAGTTTGGGCCGGCAGGTTGCTGGTCGGTGGAGGGGAGCGGCGAAGGTGGTGAACGGCGGCTGCTAGAGGACGGCAAGGTGGCTGGGGACTGGCTACTGCGGTTTGATGGCCGGAGGGGTAGGCGAGCGGGGAGGAGGTGATGGGGTGGTGCTGGTGGTGGTTTGGTGGTGCGGCCAAGGGATGAATGCGGGGAGTGGAAGGAAGAGGTGGAGATGGCGGTGGTCAGGCGAGGCGCGGGGTTGGGTCTTGCGGCTGTGCTTGGGGCGTCGGGCACGACTGACCGCGGACCGAGGTTGGAGGAGACGGGGCGGCGACGGAGCGGCTTGGCACGGGCGGGGGTCAGAGGCTGGTCGGGAAAGGGGCGGCGACGAGTTTTTCGGGTGAGGGAGAGAGAACGAAGAGATGATGATGATGGCGTCGGTGAGTTTAACACGAGAGAGAGAGAGGAGAGTTTATATTACACACACACACACACACACACACACACACACACACACACACACACACACACATATATATATATATATATATATATATAAGGGTTAGGGTTAGGGTTTAAAACAAAATAATTAAAATAAATATTTATGGGTATTTAAAAATTAAACTAATTACAAGAAAATTATCTACAAATAAAAACATATATGTTGTGCTAATACAATAGTTGATACGAATTAGTCGAAATATTCACATATTGTATAATTAAACAAGAATAATTATTAATAAAAATATATTTACTTATTTTTAAAATCAAATAATTATGGAATAATTATCTATACAATAAAACGTATCAGTTATACTAATACGACAGATAATATGCAACAGTAAAAATAATACAATAAATTATACAAAACAATATGTAATAATAATACAACATATTATACGAAAATATACGTAGTAATAATAATAATACCACGTATTATTCAAAATGATACGTAATAGTATCAGTAACATAATGGGTAAAATCTAGAAATTTTTACTACACTAAATAAATTTATAAATATTTAAATCATTTAAATAAATATAAAACTTGGACTTTAAATCATAAAAATTGTAAAAATTTGAGAAAAATACAAATACTCTTTTAAAAATAATAATTAAATATTTTAAAATACTAAAAATTATTTTAATTAATATCAAAATTTCATGGTCATTACAGTAGGCGGGGGTCCAAGTTTATGAGGGCAAACTACGTGTCTGTGGGCGGGCTCCGACGCTTACCAGCTAAGGCGACGCCTTGCTTTCATGCGCTCGATCTAAGCCGTAGATTTGATGGTGCCCTTGATCTCAATCGTCGATTTGACGAGAGATCATGCTTGAATCGCTAGATCTTGGCCGTTCACGTGGAATTCCAAACATCATGCCTCACTCGTTGTCGTTCAATTCGAACTGTCGAATCGAACGGTCTGCAGGTGATCTGAACCGTTCTCTTCGCAGAGCTGGAAAATCTCAACCGTATAGACTTCGCCTATACAGTGCGCTCTTCTCTTTCATCGGGAGGTTACTATGCTATCGAACTCTTTGCTCAAGTTTTTGAAGAAACTCAGAGCTCTCATCCTCATTCTTCCTCGAACTCAATATGACCCCCAAGAGGATTTCTTCCAAGGGGAGGAGGACAACCTCTTCTTCTGTCGTTGTCGCTACAGCCACCTCCAGCATGAGTCGGCCTCATCGTGGTAAGTTAAGGAATGTGGATCAAAGATGGAGGAGATGAACATACTCATGTTCATTTTCTAGCGAGCTTCGTCTACTTAGGTGAGGTTCGGCCATTCCGGCGAGCTTAGCTGTCAGGCGAGCCCCTGCCTTATCAGGTGAGCTCAGAATTGTCAGGCGAGCTTTGTTAACCCGCCTGTTTGAACCTTGCTTGGACATTGCAAGCCGCATGTTTCAACGACTTGGAGAATTTTTCAATTCTTGAGTCAAAGTTTCTAATTTCCTCTCGTCGTGTTTCATAGTTCGAGAGGAATACCCCGTTGCTGGGCCCCACAACCTAAAATCCTCTGGGAAGAGACCTCTTTCCAGAGAGGAAGCAGATTGATACGAGGAGCTAGCCTACAATAGGAGGCCAGCGAGATTGGAGTCTGAGTCCATTCTGATATCTGATGACGAGGAGCTGCCCACTCCGACATCCGCTCAGACATATTCCTCACAGCCCAAGTGTAAGCCCGGCCTCCCTGACCCGACTGACATAGGGGGTTTTGGATGGAGGCCACCCATTGATGATGACATGCCTCTCCCCCGAATGTCGCCTATTGTCGTGATGGCCCCAGGTCAAGAATCTGCTTCTCCGAACCCCAGCTTCGTGCAGGGTCTCATCCAAAGGTTGGAGAATGCTATAAAACAAGCAGCTTCCATCATCTGTCTTGGGTGGGGGAATTTATGATTTTCTCCCCTTCATAACGAATAGTCTTAAGGACATTCAGCGTGTGGACGGCCTCCAGCTAGCTAGGCGATGTGAGCAAAGTCTCATTCACCTGGAGGAAGATATGTACTGCTTGGAAGAGCTGATATACTCCGACCCACATGAAGAGGTAACACCGCTCATAATTGAAGCCCGGATTCAGAGGATGCATGAACGCAAAGCCCGAGTGAGACGCATATCAGAGCAAGAAGTTATTATTATGGATTTGCACGAGCTGTAACATCGTCTGTAGTCTAAGATGAGTGCTCATAATAGCATTGCTGATCATACGGGGGTCAGAACTGCCCAGGATGTGGTGACTCTGGAGGACTTCCAGGGTAAGAGTGCAAGAGTTCATCGCGCTGTTACAAAGGAACTACAAACTCTCCAGAATCTGCATTGAGAAGAAGTGGCTGCTGAAGCTGTCACTGTTCTTGCTGAGGCCAAGCTTCAGAAGGAAGAGGAGGAGAAGATCCGAGCGGAATAGGCAAAGGAGCTGGCCATCGTCAAGACTAAACTTGCCTCCTTTAGCTTGCTAGATCTAATTTGAGACGTTCTTTGTATTGTAATGATTTTGCTTTGTGGTGTTGTCTCAAAACCTATTATTTATGAATGAAATTATGCCTTTGTTCTCTAGTGTTGTTCTTTAATGACTTGTGCGTATGCTTTCATTCCTTATGAATAGCTTGAGACAGGCTTGCTGTTCCTTGGCCCAAGAGAGCTTGGATGCCTTGGACGAGTTGAGCCTTTCAGGCAAGCTCAACGAGATGTAGACGAGCTTGAGTTATTAGGCAAGCTCGAGTTGTTGGCAGGCGAGCTCAAGCATCAGGTGAGCTCGAGCTGTTTAGCAGGTGAGCTCAAGCATCAGGCGAGGTCACGAGGGTGTTGGGTGAGCCACGTGTCTGCTCGGTAGTTGAGGTGATGTGGGCATGTCAGATCACACTAAATGTGATTTGGCAGGGGCACCTCATCTTCATGCGCTTGATCTCAACTATTGGTTCAACGGCGCTCTCGATCTCCATCGCCGCTTTGATGGGAGATCGTGCTTGAACCGCTAAATCCTGGCCGTTCATGTGGAATTCTGAACGTCCCGCCTTGCTTATGGTCGTTCGATTCGAACTGTCGAATCTAGCTGTCTACGGGCGATCCGAACAGCTCACCTCGATAGAGCTGGCGAATCTTGTCCGTTGTGATCCCGCATATATAGTGCTCATCTCCTTTATAGGGAGATCACTGTGCTCACTGTGACGCCCCTGGGTTCACACAAGGCTGCAGTCCGAGATGAAACCAGGAATGTCAAACCTGCCATGCACCACACCGTGTAATAACATGTTTTACCATCATAATTACTATCCCTCTAGTAGAATCAACAACAGGTGTAGGTACAAAGCAAGTAAAAGATTCTACAATAAATACATGATGAAATGATAGAACTCAAATCAATACATCTTATCAACCAAATAAGCTGGAATACATAGTCGATGTCTGAAATGAAAATTAATAGTTTGGAGATCTCAACATGTCTCAAAGTACATAACATCTGATACATGAAATAAGGCACACAGCCTTTACAACTCTAGAATATAAATCTCTCAAGTCTAAAAATGTCTCAAGTGGAGCACAAAATGAAATACATCTAATAAAAAGATAAACGGGTGCTAATAAGGATCGCCCTCAACCTGCGACTCTCCGGGCTCCTGGCTCGTTACCTGAAAGGAGGAGGGACAACGAGCGTCAAAGCGCTAGCGAGCAACATCATAACCAACCCCAAGGGATAGGGCTCGTTATATATAAAAATACAGTTAATACCTAATAATATAAGATCATATATCCTATCAATAATGGATTTCGGTACTTAGGAAATTACAACATGAGCTTAGGTACGTCGAGCGAAATAATCCAAACAAGGAAACCCTCATATATATACATTGTATCTCAAATTGTAAATCCCTAAATACCAAACCCGAAGTCTAATACAGGAAACAATAAAGAAAAAAAATAAACACATCTCTACCGATAAATGTAAACATGTCAAAATTACAATAAGAGACATATCCAACCTAGGTAGCTATCGTGTCCTAGCCTCATATGATATGTCGTGTACCAACCTTAGTTAAGTATCATGCTCAAGGTTTAGCAAGAGTTTAAAAATATGACTGTAATGGATTATGGTCCAACACGATGACCCTAATGGATTATAGTCCAATACGAGGACTCAAATGGATTATAGTCCAACACGAGGACTTTAAAGGATTATAGTCCAACACGAGGACTGTGTATATGAACCATGAAATACAAACGATAAAGGCATACATATCCTATTCTTGTACATGCCCTGCTGTACCGATCTAAGCTTGTGTCAGGAATGTCGTCTTACGTGTGTAGATGAAAACATAACCACTGAAATTTAATATCCGATAAACGAGGCGACTTCTCATATTCAAAAAAAATATGATAAACAATACCCTCGAACATATGAATACAGTCTATATGTATATACACAGTAGGTGATTTAACCGAAACACAAATGAAACGGGAAAACTTCGATGAGTCGACTCGTGCTCAGTTATGAGTCGACTCATATCTCATGGGTCGACTCATGATCAGTTACGAGTCGACTCAGCAGAAACTTATGATAACAGAAATTGACTTCGCGAGTCGACTCATGACAGTCATGGATCGACTCAACCTGATGAGTCGACTCACGATGAGTCATGAGTCGACTCACGGGCTGAAAACTGGATATTTCACAACTGTAGCTCGTCCATTTCGATCTATACTTCCCCTATACTGATCTACACCTCCATAACTATAAATTCTAAACTATGAGGCATTAAAAAGTTCATATATAGCATAAGAAAAGAACACTAGCATGTTAAACCTAACTTTTAACTCCTAAACATGAGTGAAAGCAATTAATCAAAGTAAAAACTCATATTTGTTATACTTTAAATAAATTTCCAGATCTGGGTTTTCATCAAAAACTCGTTGATGATGATTTAAAATCTGAAACACCTGATTTCTAGCATTTACACTAATAAGAACATTGATTTATACTTGAAAATAAGTCTTAGGCTCAATAAAACTCATGAAAAATATTTGTAAACTGTTAAAAAGTATGGGAAAAGGATTGGACGAGATGTTACTCGCCTCAGATGTGATGAAGAACGATCCCCTTCGCTGAAATACCCCAAAAATCTCCCAAGAAAGCCCAAAAACGAACTAGGGTTTAGAGGGGGAGAGGAGGCTAGAGTTTCTCTGGGGATAGCTGATGAATTGAAGTGTTTTCGGGTAGAGGAGGATATATATGGACAGTTAAAACCCGACCCGAAACCCAAACAAACCCGAACTGAGGAAACCAGAAAACCCTCGATGAGTCGACTCATGATCACTTATGGGTCGACTCATGGGTCATGGGTCGACTCATGAAGTGATGAGTCGACTCAGCAGAAACTTTCGACAACAAAACTTCATATCGTGAGTCGACTCATGACAGTCATGGGTCAACTCAACCTGATGAGTCGACTCATGATGAGTTATGGGTCGACTCGTGAGCTGAAAACTGCATACTTCGATTCTGTTGCACATGATTTACAAATTTACAAACTCAACCTCACGCCTGATGCATATACACATTCTCATAAGCTCAAAACGCTAGTTTTCATGCACAACCATGCCATAAAGGTATTTATCATATAATAAATAAATATTATTTTCACTAATAATAAATTATCAAAATCTATGGGGTCTTACACTCACAAACTCTCTTGCCAAGTTTTCGAAGAAACTCACGGCTCCCTAAGTTTGAGATGGCCCCAAGAGTGAAAGCATGTGCTTCGAAGGGGAAGAATGAGGCTTCCTCTTCCTCCGCCGTCACCGAGGCTGCCACAACCACTATAGATACCCTCTCCGTGCCTTTAACCACCAAGGTAGGTTTAAAACCTCTGGGACTAAACCAAGTTCATGAACCCATGTTGTTCATTTTCCATGACTAACTTTGTCGACTCCGACAAGGTTCTGCTGCTCAGGCGAACTCCGCTTAAGCAAGTGTCATTTGTCGGGCGAGCTCCTGCCTCTGACAAGCGAGCCTTGTTTTACTAGTGAGCTCTGCTCGTTATGCGAGCTTTTGGCTTTTGTTAGGCGAGCTCGGTTGTTAGGCGAGCTTCTGCCTTTGTCAAGCGAGCTTTGTTCGCTCGCTCGCATGGTAGAGCTCGCCTGCGCTTTACAAGCCGCTTGTCTTTAGGACTTAGAAACTTCCTGACCTTTTGAGCCAAAGTTTTTGACTTCTTTTCGTTTTATTTTGTAGCTCGAGAAGAGATTATGGTTGCAGGATCTGAGCCTGTTCGACCCAAACCAGTCATCCTCTCTGATGACGAGGAGAAAGAATACACTCCCGTCTCTGCCCCGTAGTCCTCCTCGCAGTCTCTCCTTGATGACGAAGAGACTATCCACCTAATCCAGCCTATTGTCATGATTCCTGCTGGTCAGGAATCTGCCTCCCCGGACTCTCGATCTGCGCGAGATATTCTCAGGCAATTGGAGAATGCTATGAAACAAGCTATCCCTAATGTCAGCCTTGGTTGACGAACTTATGTAGACTTCACGCCCTTCCTCATGAATTGCGTAGCCGATCTCAGGCATTTGGGCGAGGTCCGACAAGCCTCACGTTGCCTGGTAAGCCTTCTCGGGTTTGAGCTACATTTGACGCGCTTGGAAGGTCTGTTGCGCGTGGACTCAGAACCCGAGGTGGAGCGGCTCATGGCTCAAGCACAGATCAGAGGGCGTGGGAGCAGGAGGTTCGAGAGAGGGATCCGTCGGACAAAGAAACCCTCATTGTGCATTTGCTTAATCGACAACACCTATTGCAGGCCGAGATTTATGCCTCAGCCTCCACCATCGCTCGAATGAAGGCCCACCTCATTGAGGGAGAGTCGACTCTGTAAGGCTTGCAATTTGAAAATGCGAATATTCACGGTGCTGTTGAAAGGGAGATGCAGGCCCTCCAGGCGCTGCGTCAAGACGACTCTGTCACTGCCGCATCCTTTGAGGCCAAGATCCAGAAGGAGGCGGAGGACCAGATCCGAGTGGACTGAGCGAAGGAGATAGCCGCTATTAAAGCTGAGCTCACCTCCTTTAGTGTGCTGGACTAGGTTCGGCGAAGTGGATTGACCTTGGGACACTTCTTTGTTATTTTTGCTTGCGTACATTGTTATGACTTTATTCGAATGTATTGTCATAACTTTGTTCAAATGTATTGTATCTAAAATCAGCTTATGAATAAAGTTTATGCTTTTGTTGTCCAATGTCATGCACATATACTCCTTTTCTCTTGTTTCTCTTAGGATTTTTAGCAAACCCTTAGCTGTCAACGAGTTTGATTAGCAAATCTTTTGGTAGCTTGTAGCAACTCATGGTATACGCCGAAATGGCATGTGTGGTTGCGTTGATAAGGACCTCCTTGCCTGCAATAGAAAGAAATTTCTCCTTCTAACCTTTTAGCTTCTTCCATACCTGTTCACAAATATAATTGAATGCATGCCTCCTTGATCAGTGGCGGAGCCACATTAGCCTTGCCCTGGGTAGTTGCCCAGGGCAAGATTTGAAAATATATATAACATCGTCGGTATATAATTTGAGCTGAATTCATAGAATGTTTGGAATTAGTTTATAGTTAACTGTAGAGATTATGTCAAGAACTAAGAAAGAGAATTTATTGTGATAATTAATCATTTATGATGCATAATTAAATCGGCACACAACCCTGAAAAATTACTCTCGGATGAGTCTAGCAGTGTCGATACATAATTAAGGAGGAGGTTTTCTTTTTTTCCCCTGAGGAAGTTGAGGGTGGCAAACATGTCGACGATGTAGAGGAAGGCGTTGTAATGCACTTGTGAGGTCTTTTAGACAATCTTTATTTTTCCCCAGGGCAAAAAATAATCGGGATCGACCAAATAAAATAGGAAACCCTAAATACTTCTCATTAGCAAGAATAGTTCAAATACCAAGTTTATTTCTCACCAAATTCTTTCCATCAAAATGGAGATGTTGTGGCAGAAAAAAAGTGATGATTCTCAAAATTAATTTGCTGCCCCGACACCTCCTCATACACCCTCAAAATTTGCTGCATTCTATCGCCAATGCTTTAAAAAATAAAAGGCTGTCATCTACAAAAATAAATGGGAAATTGATGGACCATTTTCGACAAATTGTTCACCTCAATTTATTGTATAATTGGATTTATACTGATTATACTCATTTAAAATTGAAAGTCGATGCTGATTTTGACTTGGACCTAGACCTAGTACAGGTCAGACCGAGACATGAACGGTATGGTTGCTTAATTTCCTACTGCACTCTTGTAGTTATATGAGAAATGTCGGATACAAAGTAAATTATAAGAAAAATATGAATAAATGATTAGTTCCATCTTGTTGGTCATGTCCTCTTTATGTATGTATAGAGTTATTTTTTAGCTAGGGAATTGAGTATAGAGTTATTTTTTAGGAAACTTATTATTTCAAAGTCTCTTTTATGTTTTAAATTTTTCTAATACAATGAAAATTTAAGGATTACATTGTTATATTGATATGTCAAATCTTTTCTCAAAAAAAAAAAAAAAAAATCTGATATGACAAATTATTTTATGCTGTATCTCAATTCTGAATTGTAGGTATCTAAAAAGAAAGTAAAGATTAAACGCTATGATAGTATCTACATCAGCTGCATGGGCGGAACGTATGTTTAGTGGGCTTGGGCTTACTCCGCTACTGTATTGAACTTGTTAAATTTAGATAACTACTTTTTGTTATTCCTCTTCTTCTTCTTCTTTTTAATCAATATGCATGCATGTTTAATTGCT
>BQKN01000588.1:72168-90235 GCA_022839385.1 Asparagus kiusianus
ATTCCTCTGTCGTAAGCTTTGCAGAAATATGATTATCTTGCCGTTGAGGCAATTGTACTGATTTCTGTTTCCTCGACTCTAGGTCCGTATAGTAGTGGACCCTGTCGGTTTGTTGCATGGCCTTGGCCAGTTGTCGAGCACAGCGCTGACGTTGTCTCTGACGAGCCCTCTTCGTCAGCACCGGTGAGCTATTCATCAAAGACTCCTTAATTGGTACGGAGTCACTTGGAGCAGAAACGTTGCGGACAGGTTCCTTAGCAACGATCGGGAGAGAGTTTTCATCTGCGGCCATCATTGGCGTTGCAGACTTGAAAGTTTTACTGAGAGAGGAAGTCTTCTTGCACTTGCGCGGGGAGGACGATTTTGAAGACGAGGACGATAAGTATTTCTCGAATTTCGCCTGATCAAATTCATATTCGATCTCCTCGCTGACGATGATCTTTATCGGCTGCGACACGGCGGCTTCGGCAGCGAAGCCGCTGGCTCCCACTGTGGTCGCCAGTTTGTTTTCAGCAAAAGTTGGGATTGTTGTTGAATTCATTGTCTCTTCTTTTGATTACAATAAAATTCACAGAAATAGTCTTTTTATAAGACCTCCAGTTTGTTTTCAGCAAAAGTTGGGATTGTTGTTGAATTCATTGTCTCTTCTTTTGATTACAATAAAATTCACAGAAATAGTCTTTTTATAAGACCTCTTTACAACAAAACAAAAAATTACAACTTCTGAGAAAATAACACAATAGTTGTTTATCGACTATTGCTTTTGTGGGACTTTGCCTGTGCCGGGAATGCTTTGGTTCGTGGACCACCGATTCACAGATCGTGAGGGGAGGTTTATGATTCTTCCTTCGTTATCGAAGTGAGAATTGGAAACGATATCTTATCGGAGTAAGATAGTCGTTCTTCTTGAACTCAAGTCGAGGCTCGAATGTCAAGGAATCACACAAAGCACTGAAATCTCTGCTCTCTCTGCTCTGGAATACTCTAACAAATGCTCAATCCCCGTCAGAAGTGACCCTAGGGGGTATTTATAGCCTCAGGGGTCTGTAACTGCAAAAACACAACTCAACAAGAAGTTAGTACGGCGCGACAGTATTTTACTGTCTCGCCCAGCGAGACACTAAAATGCTGTCGCGCAAAACAAATATTCTTGGCAGTTTTGCTGTAACTGCCTTCCCACATTTTAAACTCCGTTATTTTGACAGTTATTCACGTGATTTTCGCCCACGTTGTTTCCCACGTCCCTTGGCAGTTAATGGACACGTGTAGGGCAGTTATTGAGGTGGTTATTGACCATTTCAACACTGTCTTGCTGGCGAGACAGCAAAGACTGTCTCGCTGACGAGACAGCAAAAGACTGTCTCGCTGGCGAGGCAGCAAAGTCTGTCTCGCTGGCGAGGCAGCAAAGTCTGTCTCGCTGGCGAGGCAGCAAAGACTGTCTCGCTGGCGAGACAGTTCATTTTTGTGAGTTTTGGGTGATTTTCCCAGTTTTGAGTGATTTTTTATGTTTTGGATATCTATTAGTATTTTTTGACGCCTACAGGATCATCTTCCAACATTCCATTACTTTCCTCATGTTCTTGGAGAAATACAATATAATCATCCGGAATAGCATTTCTCCTTTCTCTCGTGGATCTCCGTAAAGGCACTGGTTCTTGAGGTTATTGAGTTTGTTCTTCTGGAACAGGGAGTTGTTCAACATTGTCATCTTGAGGTTATGGATTTACTTCTTGAGCAACAGCAGGTATAGGAACCTGAATATTATCAAAAGTAACTGTATGAATTGGATCTGAAGCCAATTCCTCCTCAAAAGCAATGTCTCTGACCTTATTTCTCCCCCAAACTCAACATCCTCAAAGAATGTTGCTGTTTCCGTCTCAAAAATATTCCTTAGTGTGGGATCATAGAACTTATAGCCCCTAGAGCGTTCAGAGTTCCCAATAAAGTAGCTGCTAACTGTTTTGGAGTCCAGTTTCTTTTTATTTGGCCTATAAGGCCTTGCCTCAGCTGGACATCCCCAAATATGTAAGTGCTTTAAACCGGGCTTTCGACCAGTCCAAAGCTCATAAGGTGTTTTGGCAACTGCTTTACTTGGCACTCTGTTTAGAATGTAAGCTGTTGGCTTTAGTGCTTCTCACCTGAGTGACTCTGGTAAAAAAGAATGAGCAATCATACTTCTTACCATATCCTTAAGAGTCCTGTTTCGTCTTTCAGCTACACCATTCATGCTAGGTGAACCCGGCATGGTGTACTGTAGGACGATACCACATTCCTCTAGGTATCTAGCAAATGGTCCTGGACGTTGTTCACCTGAACCATCATATCTGCCGTAGTACTCACCACCACGATCAGATCTAACGGTTTTAATTCTTCTGTTGAGTTGATTCTCAACTTCAGCTTTATAAGCTTTGAACATGTTCAGAGACTCAGATTTTTCATGAATAAGATATAGGTACCCATAATGTGAGTAATCGTCTATGAATGATATAAAATATTATTGACCATTCCAGGATGCCGTAGAGAATGACCCACAAATATCCGTATGTATCAAATCTAAGACATCTGAAGATCTGTTGGCACCTTATCTCTTAACTTTGGTCTGTTTTCCCTTAATACATTCAACACATACGTCGAAGTCCGAAAAATAAAGGGAATCCAAAATGCCATCAGACACAAGACGCTCAACTCTACCTTTTAAGATATGACCCAAGCGCTTATGTCATAATGTCGCCGAATTTTCCTTATTTAATTTACGCTTAGTACCACGTGATTCCACATGTAAGGTTTCATTATAAGAAGCAATTGTATTAAACAAATATAGGTTATCATAAGTATTCAAGTAACCAGTTCCCATAATATTTGAATTAAAAGATAAACTGAATTGATTGTTTCCAAATGAACAAGAATAACCTGATTTGTCCAATACAGAAACTAAAATCAAATTCCGTCTAAAAGACGGTACTACAAAAGTATCTTTTAAGTCCAAATAAGAACCAGTTCCTAATAGCATCATAAAATGCCCAATTGCTTCCACATCTACCGATTGACCGTCGCCCACAAAGATGTGTCTTTCAACATCACTTGGCTTTCGGTAGCTCAGGCAACCCTGCATAGAAACACTTATGTGAGTAATAGCACTAGAGTCTAATCACCAAGTGTTTCTAGGTACTGAAGTTAAATTAACCTAAGAACAGACCAAAGTAAGGAACGTACTCTTATTAGCACGCCAGGCGTGATATTTGGTACAATCTTTCTTTACGTGTTCAGGCTTGTTACAGAAAAAACAACCCTGATTATCCTTATGTTGTTTCTTCTAAACTGGACCCTTAGCAGCTTCATTATCATTCTTTATTTTTTTTGCCCTTATCCTTAGAGGCATAGGCCAAATGAACACTTTCAGTCTTATCTTGCTTCAACCTGTCTTCTTCTTGCACACAGTATGAAATGAGCTCATTTAGAGTCCATTTCTCCTTTTGGCAGTTATAACTAACCTTAAACTGATTAAATTATATAGGAAGAGACAACAGAACCAGATGCACAAATAACTCATCACAAAGATCGAGTTTAAGTGCCTTAAGCTTTGAAGCAATATGAGACATTTCCATAATGTACTCCCTGATATTTTCTTTGCACTTATACTTCATTGAAATCAAGCGAGCTAAAAGCGTGCTTGTTTCTACCTTATCGTTTTTCGCAAAACGCTTCTCAATTTCGGCAAAAAAATCTTTAGCCTTAGTAATCCCTTCGGATTCTATGCTCCTGAAGGCTTCCGGAACGCCACGCTTAATGATCATAAGACTCATGCGATTTGAACGCTCCTTCTCATACTCCTTCTTTGCATCAGGAGTGTTATCTGTATTAAGAGGTTGGGGTTGTTCAATTCTTAATTCAAGGTCTAGATCCATGCAGCCAAGAACAATTAATATGTTCTCTTTCCAAACATTGAAGTTTGTCCCATTTAGCATGGGAATTGAGTTGATGTTGGCAGAAATTGTTGCAGCAGATATATTAGCTGAAATAAACAAAAAATACTCACATTACTAACCATAATTAGTAATCAATAAAATTCAAATAATGACAAATCACATCCAAGATATCTGGCACAACATTAATATCAAATCTTTGGACAGTAATATTAACTTGTAAGTGATACCTTGTTGCAATGATCAAACATTGACAATAACTCATGTCAAATAATGAAACTATCTTTGGATCGATTCATTATTCACATACAAACCTTATAATTATCACACGCTTATCATCGCAGATGTGTATACAGTCTAAATAAATATTAACCTTCCTTTGGGCCGATTAAATATTTACACGAAAGCATACACACAAACATCTCACATTCCTCATAAATAATCTATACAAGAGAGGTTACTTTGGCAACTTCTTGTTTCAATTAAACAATTAGAGTGAGAGACAACCTTAATACCTTAGTGTCATAATATTTGAATTAAATAACTGATTAACTACCAAATTAGATTTAAATTAAAAGGTTTTAATTTAAATCAACTGGATTTCCAAAAAACTTAATTGGGGTCTCATAGCTTAATTAGGGTCCATAACTTAATTGAATAAATTAAGTATACTAAAGTGGACCCGTGAAAAGCTGAGGCTTAACCATAGTGAACACGAAAATCGCTTGACTTCGAACGCGAGGTTTGTCTGTATTGAGTACGAGACTCACCTAAGAACGAACGCAAGGTTCGTCTGAAAATGAACTTGATGTTCAACTTGAGAACGAACGCAAGGTTTGTTTTGAAAATGAACGCAAGGTTTGACTTGAGAACGAACGCAATGTTCGTTTGAAAACGAACGCAAGGTTCGACCTGAGAATGTTCAACTTGAGCACGAACGCAATGTTCGTCTGAATCGAGCACGAGGCTCGCCTGAGAACGAACGTGAGTTTCGTTTGAGAACGAACGCAAGGTTCGTTTGAAGCTTTCAAGCCTCGCCAAAAATTGAGGTAACCACCACCTTAATTTCCACACGTTTTCACACGCACGAACCCCTTGAGGGTTTAATCTGAAACCGCCGCTGCTGAATCAACTCCGGCGAGGAGTTTTGGAGATTGACGACAGATCAAAAAACCCCAAAAAAAGATAATTATTTTTCTGTCGATTTTTGAACTCAAATCATTTAGATCCAAACCTCAAAAATTGAATCAAACACAAAAGAAATGAACTTTAGAGTTCATAATTGCTACAGATCCAAAAATCGAAAGAAAAAAACCAAACAAACAGGGAATTTTACTGTTCATCCGAAAATAAAACTTTTACTGGTCATCCGAAATTAAAAATTTTACTGTTCACCCGAAAATAAAAAACTTTACTGTTTATCCGAATAATTAAAAAACGTTACTGTTCATCCGTGAACAGATCTGAATCAAACACAAATTAAGATTAAAGAACCCTAATTTTAATCTTAATCTCTTAGAACAAATCAATGGTGGCTCTGATACCACTTGTTAGATCTAAATAAAACTTGTGATCTAAACCATAAAGCCATGATTGATTCGAAGAGATTAACAAGAATCAAAAGAGAGCGGAAGCTTATACCTGAATCCATAGATGAAACTTGAGATGAGTTTTGGATCTTCTAACCTTAGGGTTTCTCTAGCCAAATTTCTCTCTAGATGGGGGTGAAGAGAATTAGAGAATGTAACCCTAGATTAGGGACCATAACCCCTTATTTATAGATGGTGTACATTTGCAATTTGGCCCCTCATCAAATCACAATTACAACCTGATATCTGCACATATAACCCCATGATTTATTTAAATACCCATTAACCCAGATTAATTGATCACTTTAGTGGGTTATCCTTAAAAGATAGCAATACACATTGATTAAATCATATATGCCCACAAATAGATTTAATTAGATTTAAATCCAACACCGACACCTCCTCATACACCCTCAAAATTTGCCGCATTCTATCGCCAATGCTTTAAAAAAATAAAAGGCTGTCATCTACAAAAATAAATGGAAAATTGATGGATCATTTTCGACAAATTGATGGACCAATTTCGACAATTCACCTCAATTTATTGTATCATTGGATTTATACTGATTATACTAATTTAAAATTGAAAGTCGATGCTGATTTTGACTTGGACCTAGACCTAGTACAGGTCAGACCGAGACATGCACGGTCTGGTTGCTTAATTTCCTACTGCACTCTTGTAGTTATATGAGAAATGTCGGATACAAAGTAAATTGTAAGAAAAATATGAATAAATGATTAGTTCCATCTTATTGGTCATGTCCTCTTTATGTATGCACTTTTAGCTAGGGAATTGAGTATAGAGTTATTTTTTAGGAAACTTATTTCCTAACAAATTTGTAGCAAAAAACGTTAGAAACCCATTTTCAGATTTCTTTTCTTAGATTTTTTTTAACCATCAAATAGCCTGGTATTGCTGAACATAAACAAGAAGACATACAAAAGAAATACGTTGTTATGACATTATTTCAAAGTCTCTTTTATGTTTTAAAATTTTCTAATACAATGAAAATTTAAGGATTACATTGTTATATTGATATGTCAAAACTTTTCTCAAAAAAAAAAAAAAAAAACTGCTATGACAAATTATTTTATGCTGTATCTCAATTCTGAATTGTAGGTATCTAAAAGGAAAGTAAAGATTAAACGCTATGATAGTATCTATATCAGCTGCATGGGCGGAACGTATGTTTAGTAGGCTTGGGCTTACTCCGCTACTGTATTGAACTTGTTAAATTTAGATAACTACTTTTCGTTATTAGTCTTCTTCTTCTTCTTTTTAATCAATATGCATGCATGTTTAATTGCTGGTACATCAAATCCTGCAATCCAAAAAAAAATGTAATATATAAATTTTTTTTTGACTTTTCCCACCATCTAAATAATTTTGACCCCAAATTTTATGTAATTTCCTATCACTACCTTTGACCATCCCCTTTGCATTTCTTGGTTATCTATTCCTCTAACTATCACAAAACCAAATTCTTATATGCACACCTACTCTGTCACCAAAAGATAGCCTATTCCCTAACTATAAACCAAGCACCAAAACTCACTCCTCTTCCCTTATAACTTCCCTCCAACAGTCCTCTTATCAACCAAAACCCATCCTTTCTTTCATTTTTCTCTCTTTGTTAAGTTGTAGGAAATGTTTAGTTGCAATATCTTCACCGATATTTCTCCCTCTTGAAACACATTAGCTTGCTTTGCCTTTCAATTCTACACCTCCCTCAGCAATTATGAGCACTACATCTCTAACTCATTCTATCATTAAACCGAAAATTTTCCCATTGAGCAGTTCATTGCCAAAGCGTTTGAAGCAAAATAGCATATTGGTTTCTTGTCATAACGATGGCAATGTAAGAAGAGCAAATGGCTTTCCTTCAGCCCTTACTGAGACTTTGAAAGTAAGAGAGGATTGCATTATGGATTTGATTCCTTATAGAGGAACAAAACCTGCTAGCACATTGGGAGATTTTAATGAAGGAATTGGTATCGTTAAATTCCTTAAAGGAAAGAGTCTCTTTATCACAGGTGCAACTGGGTTCCTTGCAAAAGGTAATGTTGGTTAAATTCTATATAATATTTTCTCATTTTTACATCTTCATTTTATTTTTCTGATAAGTTATGTTCTTTTGATATCTAGTTCTTATTGAGAAGATATTGAGGACTGCTCCTGATGTCGGTAAGATATATGTACTAATCAAGGCTGAGAACAAGGAAGCTGCCATGGATAGGTTGAAGAATGAAGTAAGAATCCTAAATGATTACAAATTGATACTCATATGATGAACTTTTTATTTACTAAACTTTTCTTCTTTAGATAGTAAATACCCAGCTTTACAGTACATTGAAAGAAATTCATGGGAAGAATTACATAGATTTCATGTTGAGGAAGCTTATTCCAGTTGTAGGGGATGTGAGGGAAGCTAGAATGGGAATTGAAACAACATTGGCTGATAAAATCGCTGAAGAAGTTGATGTCATTGTGAATTCAGCAGCAAATACTACATTTGATGAGAGGTATTTATTTCCATATCCTTTTATTTGTACAATATTTGTTGGCATACAATCTATTCAAGCTATTGTTCTTTGATGCACATATTTGTAACAATTGTAGGTATGATGTTGCATTGGACATAAACACCATAGGACCCTTTAGGCTAATGAGCTTCGCAAAGCGATTTAAGAGACTTAAACTATTCTTACAAATATCAACAGGTGAAATAATTTTTAGTTTTTTCCCTTAATGAATTTTGATTGGCTATAACGTTATATATATATATCTGTATCTGTTGACAGCATATGTGAATGGACAAAGGCAAGGCAGGGTACTAGAGAAGGCATTTTGCATTGGTGACACAATAGCAAGAGAGAAAAATTCTTCGGAATTTTCAGAAAATTCCATGCCGTTGTTGGATATTGAAGCTGAGATTAAGTTGGCTTTCTCTTCTAGTGTTACTAATTCTAATTCTTCTTCAGTTCAGGAGATGAAAGATCTCGGCTTGGCGAGGTAGAAAATTTTAACCATGTCTAAGTAGTAATACATTTAGTTTATAGATTATAATTGAAATTTACAATGTAGGGCAAAAATGTATGGTTGGCAAGATACTTATGTGTTCACAAAGGCAATGGGAGAAATGGTGATAAGTAGCATGAGAGGAGATATTCCAGTTGTTACCATTAGGCCTAGTGTTATTGAGAGCACTTTTAGAGATCCTTTTCCTGGATGGATGGAAGGAAATAGGTACCAACATTTTCTCTTATCATATAACTATTATCAATAAATTTATATCGCAAGCAGTTATTAGTTTTCTTCTTTTCTACAGAATGATGGATCCAATTGTTCTATACTACGGTAAAGGGCAACTCCCTGGCTTTCTTGTCGATCCAAATGGTGTACTTGATGTGGTAATTTTCAAACCCTTTTCGCAAAGTTTGCAATTTCATCACAAATGTTTTAGTTTAACATAGTTTTTTTTGGCCTAGGTTCCTGCTGACATGGTTGTGAATGCAATGTTGGCTGCCATGGCGAAGCACGGGCAGAGCAGGGATCCTGGGATGCACGTGTATCACATTGCTTCGTCAATAGTAAACCCGCTTGTTTTCCAGGACTTGGCAAGGCTTTTGTATGAACACTTCAGTGGTTCTCCTTGCATGGATTCAAAAGGAAACGCTATTCTAGTATCTCATATGAAACTCTTTGGCAACATGGACGAGTTCTCCTCATACATATGCAGTTATGCTCTTGAAAAGGGTGGCAAATTACTCAAGGGTGCTTCAAACGAGAAGCTACCACGAAGATTGAAGAACATTTTCATGAAATCTATAGAGCAAGCCAAGTACTTAGCTAATATATATGAGCCCTACACCTTTTATGGTGGAAGGTGAGTCTACTTGCACACGTTTAGATCTTTTTCTTTTCAACTTATTGATTGAAATAGACATGAATGTGTATAACATTTGTTATCCATGTACAGATTCGACAACACAAACACTCGAAAACTAATGGAAGAAATGTCAGAAGAAGAAGCGAGGAGCTTTGGATTTGATGTGCAGGGGATCGATTGGGACAATTATATTTCGAATGTACACATTCCTGGATTAAGGAGACATGTGATGAAGGGCAGAGGCATGTGTAGTACTAATTCGGAGCTTGCGTCTGGTTCAGTATGAATAACTTGCTAATTGTAGAATCCTCAACCTCAACCAGTTTCCCCTTCACTAAGGCGTACGAAGGGGGTGTTTTCTAGCGTTGTGGTCAGTTTGTTTATTGTAATGTTTATTGGAAAAATTAAGGATGTGATAATATTAAAGGGTTTAAATCAGTTCAATCTCTCTGTGTAAGGATTTATCTTATGAAACTGTGTAAAGGGTTTAGTAAAAACTACTTGAGCATTGGAGGAAAATGAAGTAGTATGGTTGGGCTACTTTAGTGTGAGTGAAAATTTATTGTGACTGTTTCTTTGTGAAGAAAATGCTGGTAAACTTTGGGGGAAGTAATTAGTGCGCTCTATAAACTATGAAAATAAAAATGTGAAACATAAGTAAAATTGCGTTTGCCGGGAGTCGAACCCGGGTCTATTGCTTGGAAGGCAATTATCCTAACCGTTGGACTACAAACGCTGTCTCTCAGTTCCATCTATTTGCAGGGTCTATTAGTCTCGACAGTTCATGCTGCGAACAGCCTGCCAGCATTTCCTTCGTGATGCTGAAATGATCAATAGGTGTAGTTGAAGGGTCTGAAAGAAATGCATGTTAATAACAACAATCAACAATGAGTACCAGGGGTTGCTTCGTTGAACTCTTATTAATGGAACACCGGGGGTAGATACTCGCCGTTTCACTGAAAAATAACAAAGAGTGCTATTTTCAGTTGCAACGCAACTTCTTGATGAAATAATTCAAAGAAATCCTCACAAAAGTTGCAGCTGGAAATTAACGCGTGCAAAATGACCCGAAGTCGAGAGGGATCAGTTAGTACAACATTTCTGATATTTTTATTGCATCGATCTATAATCAGAATCAGCTGATATACATATATGAATAGGCAAAGGACAGGTTATTTTCCAAGATTTCATAAACTATGCGAGTTATGGTTACTTGTAGATATGAAGGCAAAAGAATGATGAATTGCTAACATTTCTCAACTATCTTGCAACAGACTCCGCCTCTCTTTAGTAATAATACAAAACCAAACCCTGTATATATCCTTTTTCTCTAGCAAAACCTGTGACAAAATCTAAATCTCAGAGCTAAAACGAATCCAATCCTACCAACTTTTCTACTAAAACCAGCATAGAAACATAGAAAATGTAATCCTTTGCAAAGCATAAACGTCATTTCTCATCTTTAGTATCTCTTCAGCTAATTCTGAGTCGGATTAGATTTGGTTGGTGGCAGCTTCCTTAAGCCTGCATTGATTGCTCTCACAGGCATCCTTACTGCTCTACTAATGTTCTTCAGACTGTTGGCAGAATCCAAATCCAAAGGCTGAAGCAATCTTCTCGGTTGAATTCTTTCTCCGATAAAGCCCGCACCGAATACCGAAGGCGAGGAACACACAAGGAGGTGAAGAAGACCCAAGAAAGAAACAATAGCCAGAGCTTCGGAAATGGCCTTCATAGTGACGACTGACAAGTAAAATGAGAAGGGTATTGAGATAGCAAAGAGAGTGTTGGGTTGTGCTCAATTTATACGTTTCTTATAGGGCAAGTCTGCAATATATAAATCTAATGAAGCTACGGGCTTGAGTTTTGATGCTAACGCTAAAGGTTAAATTAGAAAAAAGATTAGATGCAGAACATAACTCTTTTGTAGAAGCCGCTCCAGTATTAATGCGACTGCTATAATATTAGATGAAATCTGAGTTTATAAGTCAGGAAAAAAAATGTAATGAAGCTAACCTTCAAATATTATTGCTAATCAAGCTATGTTACATATTACGATCTGCATCAGAATACAGACAACTATACCGAGATGTGTGTATGGTCCCACATTAGACAAATGGTCTTAAGTGCAAACTTACGTCACACTACCTAATAGTTTAAGCTTTTGATTAGTTTGGTTATGAATATACATTTAAGACCAATTAACTGCAAAACGGAATTGTTACTTTAGAACGTATCAAGAGTGACTGGGATCCGCTTAGCCTACTAATGAGAACAAATCCTATGTATGTTGATGGCATGTTTTTGTCTCTACAATTGTTGGTTTAGACCAAAGTCTAGGATGACGGATAAGCATTCATAAGATGATGAGTTAAAGTGAAAATCTAGAATCAATACCTAATAGCTTAAACTTCTAAATTAATATTAGACTCAACCTGATGTTTATGATGTAAACTTAAATTCTTAAATAAATCAATCTTCATCATAATACCAAGATCTTAGAACAATATTATTTTCACAATGAACAATCTAATTAAGAAAACGTACATAGATCCATGATTTGAAACTTGAAGAGAAATTGATTGCAAGATGAATAACCTTGAAGGCTTGAGCTTCTCTCCCTTAACCCGCATGAACTTTTCCGAAATTTTCTTGATGGAGAGAAAATTTTCACCACATAGGTAGAGAGAGGACCAAGTCCTCTTAAATAGAAACCACCCAGCTTCCATCAATGTGAGTAGTTAACTTTATTTGTTGACCAATAGGAATTTAGCATAAAACATGAGTAGTTATATAACAAAAATAAATCATGACCACTATCTTAAACTATAAAAACGTGAGAAAACAAAACCTGTGACCACTAAATTTAGTTAAAACAAAACGTGGGCCACTACACTAAAAATAAAAACTAACATATGAACCTTATGGTTCATGGTTATACTTCAATCCAAATCGGTTAGCAACATACCTATAAGTCAACCTGCTCTTTTGACACAACCATGTACGCTTTTACGTATATCATCGAAAGTTTTAAACTTTAGTCAAAATTACAAAGATTTATTAAACATAAATGCCATTTGATCTTCTTTTTAGTACAGGTAGCAACCTGGAAGAGGCTGATCATGTGCTGCTTTAATTGACTAATCAATTTTTCTGACTCCATCACAGTCCCTGTACTACTAATCTATTGAGTCATGTGATTAGGCACCTGACTTCTGAAACTAATCTTTTGCTAATCTTTATATTTTCTAATCAAAGTAGCACTTAGCTCATTTTTGGTTAGCTTAGCTTTTTGTTAAGCAAATCAACTTTCCAGTTTATAAGGCTAATGTGAATTGGTATCTGAAGTCAAACATTAATGTGAAGCAGTCATTAGCTGAGCAGAGGCTTCAGCTATGCTAGCAAACTTTCCAGTATGCATCTCATGCATGAAAATAAAATAAAATAAAACTCAAGTGTTCCTTCCTGAGTCCTTCAACTCAGATTCCAGATCCTATGCTCTCACAAATTCTACTTTGTTTTACATGAGTATTGACAGTATAAGATCACTTTACCATTTTTAAATTGCAATTCCAATTTGAATTAAATGTTAACTGTCAACAATTGGAATAATATTTTTCGTATTACTGGTCTAAAAATGAGATTTTGGTCCTCTTCGCTACTAAAAAAGTAGTGGAGGAACCATTGTTTAATTACGGCCATTGATCTAATTATCTAATGGGTGATTATAATCTTGTCTTTGTGTGCAAAGTAGGAATGAGTGCAACACACGGGGTACGGTGAATGTTAGATTTAAATTAAGCTTATCAAAATCAACCACTAGATAATCAATATTTGGGATTAAAAGTTGCAGTCTCTTCACTACTTTTTTGTAATGGAAATGATCCAAATTCCTAAAAAATGTGATGCTACGTTGAATATGTTATAAGATCCTATATCATCCTTGTGTCTATAAATTAACAGAAGCCTAAGAGAAAAAGCAGCACTGCATGATCTGACATGTTCTATGATTAGGTGAAAAAGGTTAGTTGGAATGTTGACTAGGAGCTGTAGTGACTCAAATTGCTTAATTCAACTTAAATATGTTTAGATTCAATATTAATCATCCACATTATAATGGTTTCTTTGGTTAATGATCATTTTACAAGAAATTATCTAAATAAAATTCTGCAGACTGACGAAATCATTTACGGGCTGTTTGTTTCCATGCATTTTTGCATCATTGGATTAAATAATGGGACCCATAAATTAAAAATCATGGATTTTTAGCAAATACATATTTGTTTGTTATTTTTTATATACAGATTTGAGGTTGCTACATAAGATAATGCATCAAATATAATTCCCTAAAATTATGCTGATTTTAACCGGATTTGTGAATTTAGTCACATATTCTCAATAAAATTCCTGTACAACCAAACAAAATTTGATTGGATGTTATCCCTTATGCAAATCCTCTTCAATATCTATCACACACATGATCTTAATTATGTTTTTTGCTAAATTCTTTCCATGAATCAAGATTAAATCATAAACCAGATAGCCCCTTTGGTACTTTAAAATTGTGTAGCTTTGATCTTACTCGACCACCTCTCCTTTGCTCTATGCTCCTCAAAACCACTATGAAGGACAGATTGGATTTAGGGCGTTTAACGTTTTTCCCCCCTTGTTTAAGGTTTTTTTTAAAGTTCAGATATTCGATTAGGATGAAGTTGTTATGTAGTTATTTGGAGTTGTTATTTTGTTTGGATTTATATTTGATGTTATCTAAAATTAGGATTTTATTTATTATATTCAGATTTTGTCTTAGTCCTACAAATAAGGTTGTAGTTTCTTCAATTTAGGGGCTGTTTGGTTGGTTTCCTAAAAATCAAGAAAAGGAAAAGGGTGCATGGAAATCAATAAAATATTATTTTTATCCATTTTCTTCTCTAAAACTCACCACAACATCTAATAAAGTATTATTTTCATCCCCCAACTAATCTCATATCATCTCCTAAAAATAAACCAAACACAAGAAATGAGCCACATCATCCAACTCATCTCATCTCCATCACATCTCATCTTTAAAAACCACTCACATCATCCAATAATATGATGACAACTCATCTCATCCCATTAACATTTTATTTCCACTCATTTTCTCCAAAAAAAGCTAGGAAATCGATTTCCTAAAGTGTGGGTCACATCATCCAATAATATAATGATAACTCATCTCATCTCATCTATTTTCTTATTTTTATGAATGAACCAAACACATGAAAAGTACCTATTACATGAAGTAGGTTTATTATAATTTATTTCCTTTTTTTAGCCAACCAAACAACCTCAAAACAGTTTTTTCTTAAAAAATCACCCACATCATCCAATAATAATGTGACAACTCATCTCCCATTCTTTGATTTCCTTCTTTTTTTTAGCCTAACAAAAATCTCAAAACATTTTTTCTAGAAATAGGTTTCCTTTCTTTAATTTCCCTCTTTTTTAAGCAAACAAACAGCCCTTAGAGTACATATCGTCTAATATGAACTTTTTCTAGTATATGTGTAGTGCTACATGAGAAGCGAAATCCAATTAGATGTTGTGTCTAAAACCAACCTCTCCACAATATAATCTTCATAATTTTAAAAGATGGTATTCATCAAATGGGCGCTATGACTTAATTTTAGGGGTGCAAAACACTCAGGATATATCCGGACCGACCGTAACCGTATCCGTTAAAAAAGTGGATATTGTAGGAAAAGATTGCAACCATTCGAAGACGATTTCAGTTCGGTTTTTGTTTTGGGTCTTCATTGCGGATACGGTCCGGATATCCGGATGTTTATAACTCAACTAATTTTTATACTTGGTGTTGGATCGGGTCTTTATATATACAACCCATCTTATCCTCTACCCGACCCGATTTAAATTAGATGAAAATTCACCCGATAGCAGAGATCAAAATCCTTCGCTGTTCTTGACGATTCTCAAAGCCTCCGCCTTCGACTTCCGCCTTCGACCTCAGCCGTCTCCATTCAAGGCTTCAAGCCTCCGCCTTGGACCTCCGGCCTCCGCCTTCGACCTTCGACCTCATCCGTCTCCAATCCTCCGCTTTCGACCGAATTCAAGCCTCCGCCTTCAAGCTCGACCGACCATCAACAGCGACCTCCGAAAATTCTCCTCCTCGGTTTCTTCTAACACTAAGGTGAATTCGAAACTCTAATTGGTTGAGTGAAAAGCCCTAATCTGTATGATAAAAAATCCTTATTTTCAAGCCCTTCGTTGAGTGGAAAGCCCTAATTTGCTACCCTTTATTGACTGAAAACTGAAAAAAACTAGTTTTTTTGACAAATGATTTAGCTTAAAAAATTTTGAAGTTCTGGAGCACATGCACCTTGAATTAAAGTAGCAAGTTATAAGCTAAAACTTGCTTCGGAATTAGGAACTACAAGCTACTAATATTAGTGCTAAAAATTTTCAACTGATACCTAAGTGCCAATTCCACCCCCATTCCCAATACCCACAAACACACAAATAAATAGAGAATGCACATTGATGTGTAACTGTAAGTTGGTAATGTCAATTTTTGAAAATTATATACCACGAGAGAGTGCATATCTGAATCTGTGTAGCAATGTTCTGGATTTTTTTTGCTTGCAAGTATATTAATTTTTAGTTATTTATATATATATTTGTCATACCCTATTCATATCCGTTTCCCAAATATCTGATTAATATCCGTGATTCCGTATCATATATGTATCCGACTCTCTAATATCTGAACCATAACCGTTTCCGTTTAGTGCGGATATGATAATGTCTTTTTCTTACCGATGAATATCCGAACTGTATTCGTATCCATTGTAAAAAGTGGATATGGATATGATAAGTATCATATTCGAATCGTATCCGAACCGAATGCATCCCTACTCGTACTGCATTAGCAAACCCACCCCTACTCGTATCTTATCCCACGCGATTTCATTAGCTAATTCTTCAGAAAATAAGGAAAAATAAAAATTGAATTAAATCTTCATATTATCCTTTTCTTTAATTACAGTTAGAATTTATTTTCAGATGGAAGCGGCCGCAATAGATTATTCAGCATCAGCAGTTGAATTTATGGAACTTGCTTTAGAGCAGGTCAAACCCCTGTAAACCCTGATTATGTTTACAATAGCAGATTCAGATCCTCTCCAATTAGGTGGTAATTGGAGATAATCCAATTCTCTCAATCCTTGCCATCATTATCACTTCCAGCGGATAAGATCATGCCACATAGGATTTCTATTGTTATCTTGAGAACCACTTTGGTCTTGAAAACTACTAGTAAACTTGAAAACCACTATGATCAAAACATCTATTTGTGATAGTGAAAATCTTAGGTGGTGTGATCTCATCCATTAAAATTGAGATAGGCGATAAGGATTAAGAGAATTGGAGCCTTTCCTATTACCATATAATTAAAGAATATCTGAATCCTTACAACAGCTCATCTATTTGTTGCGTGATATGAGAAAAATGACCTTGTCTATGTTTTGGTTCCTTGATCTCAGATTTCTATTTTTGTTATTCAAAAATAAATATCTCCTTTGGCTATTGTTTATTTCCTTCTCTTCCAATTACAGGCTAAGTTTGCTTTCAACAATCTAGAAGTCCCAATTGGGTAAGTTAATCCGTGCCGCTTTTAGAAAATATTTTTGTACTGTTTTTGTTGTGGTTTATCAGGTAATCTATATATCTAGCATCACAAACATAGTCATCGGATAGGATATGAGTGCACACAAACGCATGGATACAATTGCACCATCTCCTTGAAAGTATGAAGTCTAAAAGCAGCAAGATCACAATATTGTACACCCTCGAATTCATAATTGGCATGCAATTTTTTTTTTTTTTTGGGGGGGGGGGGGGGGGGGGGGGGGGGCGGGGGGGGGCAGGGGACATCGATAAAGCATGCATAGACAACACTTTCAACCTTCCATCACAGCCTCAATCATTCATATTACATGGAAAAGATTGGTCTAAGATATGTCTTAAAGAGTACGTGAAAACAAAAGCACGAGAAAATAATGCCAAATTGAGAAGCACCACTAAGGTGAGGATTAGGATCCAGATGATGCCAAAAATATGCTCTATTGTTGAATAATTCATTGAATAGAGACGGGCCTTTTCCCAGAGTGGATAACAGAATATCAGCTACTTTAAGCTGAAAATAAGATTTTACCATCATTGCAAAATGAGGTACTGGGTTTATTTTATAGGTAGCTCTCCACCTTGTCAGTGGATGGATATTCATTCTGGCAAGAAACCCAGAATGAAAAGAAACTAGATATTGAATGAAAACAAGTTTGTCAAGAAACCACTTTTCCAAAGAATTAAGCTGATTGAGTTATTGGATACAATGTATATCAAACAAAGTTAATAAGGATATGAAGAACATAGAAGTCCAAGGAGAGTGAAATGGAGAAGGAAGGAGGGGAAGTGAGATGGTAGGTAAGGGCACTTTAAAATTGTAGCAGAGCTCTTCATTCCTCACATGCATTTTTCTTCCTTTTTATTCTTTTTTCTTGTCATGTATTATGTGCTTTTTGGCAAAATTGAAGCATAGTTCATGGGTAGATCAAAGTATGACGTACATAATGAACTGAAATTATAGAAATTTCATGAACAGTTTTATAAA
>BQKN01000588.1:92844-118525 GCA_022839385.1 Asparagus kiusianus
ATATATCAAACATGCCATCTTAATTTGAGTTTATGCAGCCGTTGGTAAAATACACTGATATCTTGGAGTTCAAATTTGTTTAAACTGACATGCTTTCTTTTTATCTCTTTATCCTATTGCAGCTCCAAAGCCTCATCGGCCAGTACGAACTCTTGCTCCATGCTAGAGTAGATATTCCCACCAAAAAAAAAATTGGAGCAATTTTCTCCTGGATTCAAACAGTCTCAACGAACAGAGCTTTATTTTTCTGATCTCTTTTCTCTGTTTTTCAAGAATATTTTGCATGTAAATTAAAAAGAAACACATGAAGGAGGGGGAAAAAATGCCTTTTGAAGTCAGTGGCAAGGTATTAATGTACAAACTCCGCTATAATGCAAGGCTGTCATTCATTTCCGCAGAAAAACAAGAAGATCGAATTAATTCATTACACAATTTTTATTGTTCTTTATGTAGCTTAAAATCTGAGATCACTTTCATCAATTTTGTTCTTCTCCAAAGCCTTTTCTGTTGGCATTGATTTGGTCTAGTAAAGCCCTTGAATGAATGTGCATAGTTATTTTTGTGCGGACTGGATTGGTTTAAGTTCAACAGAAAATTCAATACATAACTGCAGATTTGTACCTTTATATTCTCTTTATCATACCTTGCAAAGGAAAGAGATGCACAAATTTTTATTGCACATATAATACATGCAATTTTGAGAGAGCTTAATAAATGTCTTTAAAGAAAACATTTGACATGATTTTTTAAACATTTTCACCCTACTTTCAGTCCTCAACCTACGTACACACACAAGCTCACAACACACGTCAAACACAACCATAACAAACTTTGTAAAATTCTGTAATTTTTCAAGTCTCTGCAAAAAAAAAAAAAAAAAATTCCACTTCCTGGTTTCCTCTTCAACTTCCTGCATCAAGACTAAGAATTAGTCTCTGTATCATTCCACTTTCAGTTTTCTGTAAAAGATTACAGAAAAAGATGAGAGTTGGAAGGACCAATTTGCAACATTAGTTCATCAAAAATCCAAAGGCCGACAAAGAGATCAATGAGAATAAACTGCTTTCTTCAATCCCCAGAGGAGCACCGAAGGCACTGGCAACGGAAACCATAACCTTGAGTGAGGATACTCTGTCGAGCTTCAACATCCATGCTTGCATCAACGTAGCAGATTCGGAGTTCTTCTCCTGGCACCAAATCAAACAATTATCACCCACCAAGCAATTTTGCACTTCCATTTCAATCAATCGTCAGTATATAATACTATTAACTTTCTCTCGGTTTTTAAAGTACCTGCTTCTATGTCACGGAGGGCCTTAAGTCTTGCCTCTGCATTGTCGATCCATATTATATGTGTATTTGGATCTGTAACTGTAAATCTGTCAGCAAAGTTACTTCTCCACTTCACTCACATCACTGGCATAGGGTACTGACAGTGTGTGTTGGTTTGGAAAAGGAAATTACTTTGTAGGAGATTGATCAGAAAGACAAAAAAGAGCATGCATCAGTAGTCGATCTAAACATCTATCACTTTGGCTTCTCAGTTTTACATCCTTTGCCGCTTAAGCACGATATAGTGTTCCAGAAATATAACTCATACGTTAGTGTATAGCAGATACTCAAATCATACGGTTGAATCTTTTCATACAGTTCTAACAGCCGTCAATCCAACCTATTGGACGTTAGTCATATTGCCCATTTTCCTTGGTTCACCGTTCTCGTAGTTTCACCAAACAACAACAATATTTGCTGGGTTTGAGACATCCTAGGAAATAAAAGTGAGCTAACTTACTGTAAACAATATTTCATTTTCTGACAACTTGAGACATAAAGTGGCTCAAAAGTTTCGTCTTTGACATTCTACATGAGGACATATTGGATGGCTTTGCAATTCGAATAGCATCATATAGGTAAGAATGGGAATCTTTTGAAAGCCTGCATATATACATCTCTAGATGCATCTGTGTGTATGCACACATATGTCTACAGCCATATCTTCCATTTATATGTATATGTACACGTCTGTACGAATTACATGATAAATTACAAATATTCTGTTTGTCATAAAAATAGTAGGAAAAAGGTGTACCGCAATCATGATTGTAGAAGGATGGAAGCATATATATTGCATTTCCAATAGCTGCTTCAGCTTCAACAGAAGCAGCAGCAGATGCCAATAAATCATCGTATGATCTGGCAACGAGTTCAACGCGAAATGCATTTATGCGAATTCTCGCCAGAATATTAATGTACCATTCCTTAGTAAGAACTGATGTAGGTCAAAGATAACTCATAAAATCTAAAACTCTGAAGGATTCATTCGCACAAGAATCATTAAATCATTAGGAAGGATACATGTCATCTGCTCATCCTCAATCTGTGCTTTCATAAAGGTTTCTTTCAGCAGCCCAAACTCTTCCTCCATCTAGAGGTTTAATGCGCAAAGGAAATATGAGAAAGTTTATATCACAAGAAACCAAAGAATACCCATAACAATATAAATCCTTTACCTGTGAAACTGTCTCAGGAAGCAAACTGGCTGGTTGGAGTATATCGAGACCGTCTGAAGCAGTTGATTTAGATATAACCATGCAAGCCAACCGCTTTACCATGAATGGATATTTCAGCCCTCTGGTTCTGTATAAGAACTAAACAAAATTAAGACAACTTAGCATCAATTAACTTTTTCTATAAAAGACAATGTGTAGGTCTATTTCGATAGAAGAAATGTAAATGGAACACTACAGTGGTTATTATAGCACTGGGCTTATAGTCCTCACAATTTGTAATTCAATTCTTCCTAGACTTGTAAATTACAAATATTATGTGCCAGTTTTTGTACATGTGTGTACAGTGAAAATTTTTACTTGATGCTGCGTACTTACCTCAGTAACCAAAGCCTGCAAAAAGTATAGTCTTTTCTTTTTCCAGAAAAGGGAGTACCGACAATGAGATTCAACAGGCACCAGGGGGACTTCTCAATTTCATTAAAAGGAAAAACCAAATATGGTTAGATACAGGTGCCTAATGTGAAGAAAGAACAAGGAGAAGAAATGTATCAAAACTTAAGGCTTGCATTTGAGCGGTCTTGCTACCCGAATAAGTTACAAGTTGGTGGAGAGTGCACAATGCACGATAACCACAAAATGGGAATTTGAAAGGAATATAAGCCAATGTTCTACCATCTTACTTCTATTGAAGGATTATAGGATAATGTGCTGCCTAATAGCTAAGGAAACCGCAAAGAAGGATTGTTACCAAAATTCAACCCAACTCCACTAGTACCAGAGTAAATCTATATAATCAAAATAGATTGTTCTAACTTTGGAGGAGTGCACGAGATGCAAAACTAACTTCAAAGAAATTTTATTAAACCTTCATCTTTAAGTCTATTTTCTTCCTTTCAAATCACTTCTACTTTTGTCAACTTTCCATTACCCGTCTTTCCATTACTCTTGTCAACTTTCAAATCACTAGCTGTTTGGTTCATTTTGTAAAAAAAGAAAAAGGAATAGGAACAGGGTACTAAAATGGCTTTTCCATGCACTTCTATTAGTTTTTTATGAAAACTAGTGTGTTGTCCGTGCAAAGCACAGCGATGATTTTTTCATGCTACAGTAATCATGTTTTTAAATGCCGAATTTTTTGAATTGCTACAGTATCCACCGTTTTTAAATTATTACAGCATACCCGTGCTACAGTATTAATGCTATAGTATTTTCAAAGAACGCTACATTTCCCGCCTCTGTTATAGTAATTTTTCTTTTAAAATGCTACAGTATCCGTGTGATACAGCAATAATACGGTATTAATACCCACTGTAGCATGAACAGTGAATCTTGGATTCTCCCATTTGTATAGAGGAGTAGATCAGAAGTTGATGGAATGCTCTATTATTTATACTCTTGTGTTTGGTTCATTCCATAAAAAATAGGAAATGAGCATAAGAATGGATGAGGTGTATCAGTTGGTGTCAGAATTCCAACTCAATTCCTCTCAAATTGAGAGGATGTGGGTTTCCATAAAAACTCATCTTTCTCCACTTTATAGAATACTCATTCTATAAAATAAACGTGAACCAAACTTAAGAACAAGAATTGAATGGAATAACTTTTTGGAATTCTAGCACTATTCATTGTCATTCCTTGTTCATTCTATGAAAAATTCCGAACCAAACTGCCCTGCTAGCTCAGCTGCACATCTGCCTTAATTAGGCCCTCCAATTGTGCAACAGTAGCTTGGATGCAAAGTCTACCAACAATACCATGACATTCTCTCTTGAAAAAGACAAGACACTCTTGATCTAGAAATTGAAAGAAACCATAGAGGACTAATGAATTTCACAATAATACACATTCAAACAATAGTAAAGTGAAATGTCACCAAAATAATGCAAGGCAAGATTTTTACGTATGACTGATAAAACATCTTTCAGCAAACATTGAAAAGAATTATAACTGATTTATCTTATCCAGAAAATGCATGCATACCTGCAATGGTGGTTATACCATGACCAATCTGCTTTTTTCTCAACTTCATAGAAACCCTTACAACACAAAAAATTAACAGAAAAATCAAGTTAGATGGTTCAAACGTATTACTTAATGAATAAAAAAAGGGGAGGCCAAGCAGCTAAGGCATGTCCTTTTGCATGTATCTGTGCAAATCAAGAACAACCACGAGAGGAACTGGAAAATAAATCTTGCATAAAATATAAGTATGAAATAATTAGGCCTAATTACAGAAATCATTCTAAACTTTAGGGAGTTGCACTAAACCCCCCTCAACTCTTTTTATTCTGCTAAATCCCCCTAAACTTTACGAGTTATTGCACATAACCTCCTTGAAATTTTTTATTCCACTAAATCTTACATGAAAATTTCTCATTTTATCCTCATATTAGCACCATCAATTCTAACGCGCCACCGAATAAGCACATGCCAAACAAAAAGATGAAAAATCATTCTTAATCCCAAAATATACCCTTTTATTGAAAAGGGAAACAATGTCACTTTTTGGGACAAATGGATTATTTTTATGTTTATCTTGGCACATGTTTGCCACATGATATGTTAGAACCAATGATGCTAATTTGGAGATTAAAAGAAATTTTTCCATGTGAAATTTAGTGGATGAAAGAGTTTAGGGGGGTTATGTATAATAACTGCTAAATTTTAGGGGTAGAGTGGAAATTAAAATTTTAAGGGGGATTTAGTGCAACTCTCTCAAAGTTCGGGGGGGTTTCTATAATCAACAAGTAGGCAAGTGAACAAGGTACTAGAAACATGGTATGAATGCTATACAAAAATCCAAATTACAGAGAACACACACTTTAAGGATCATAATATCTGACCTATTTCTTAAGTTTGTTGATAGAACACCTAAAGTTGAAAAGTTTTCAAGATTGACCTTGAAAACAAGACATCTTTTATGGGTTTTGGCGAGGGTTTAGGATTATTATTTTATACTCTTAACATGCCTTTGCTGCCCAACTGATTGAGCATCCTTTTTATGGGCTAAAACCTGAACTCAATCAGCAATACATTTTCTAATCCACATTCAAATGCGTGACTGGTGTGATTTGAACCTAGAACCTGGGCTGATTTGATGTCATGTCAAAAGTCCGACTACTTCTTTGGATAGAAATTTTTAAGAGGGGAGGGGCGATATGGAAGGGCTAGGATGTTAACCATCTATAAATTGTTTGTTTACAATTATTGATTAGTAAGGGAAAGGAAGAGGAGGATTAAAAATAAGCAAATTCACTTATTAGGCTTGTTTGGTAGAGGACATGAGGGGAAGGGAGGTAGGGGTAAGGTGCAATGAAGAATAAATCTTTGGTGTATCCATTTTGGTTGGAGGGAAGGTTAGGGGAGGTACATGACTTTTTTCTTATTTGGCTGAGAGGATGGAAAGGGGAGGTGAGGTGATGAGTTAGTTAAAGTACAATAATACCTTTTTTGTGAGAATATGTGATATAGCTTGGATAAGAAAAATAAGTGGGAAATTATGCAAAATATGTGAGGATATAAAAGTCTTTTCATGATAAATATTCTCTCTACACCTTGTCCCCCCAAATCAGAGGGATTTTTCTCTCCCTAAACTTTTAGTTCATTTAGCATTTTTTTCTCTCCTCACCTACTCCACCTCACCTTTCCTCTAACAACCACTATCAGAGAGGATTTTCAGTTTTGTCCCTCACCTCATCGTACCTCTCATCCTACCAAACCAAGTCTTGTTGTTTTAATCCTTTTAAAGTGGACGGACAGGGGGAGAGTTTAAATAAAACTTTCTCAAACTCCAATATTGTCCTTAAAAAATAAAAATAAAAATAAAACTGATGTAACAATCCCTTTTAATGGTAGTTGAATGAGAAAACAATCAATTAGCTTGAAGAAATAGAAATGAGACCACTTGAGTGGAATGAGTTTGGTGAAAAAGTAATGATTGAAGTGATATTACCACACTAATTTAAAAAATTACAAATAACACGAGGTTGGTAGATTTGAGTGGGTTGAACATAGAAATAAAACTAGTGCGTGTTTAACAAGTTTGTTTAGTTTTATACCCTTTAACAAAGCGTACACCATCTTGTATCTATAGAATGTATAGGTGAAAGAAACATAAATATGATAAAAAGGAGTGATAATAGTGCAATATAATGTGTTTACTAGGTGGTCAACATGGGCCCACGGTAAATCCGTATCAGGATCCCTCTAACATCGAGCATTAATTTACACGCCATATCACATGACAGTTGATGCCTTTGGTTTCCTATCGCATCCCTGTGTACTGGCCACATATCAAATGATTAATAAAGCGGTTAATCGGACGATGAGAAATCAACAGCTCTATAAATAAACGTCTTGCCTTTTTTTATTTCCATCATCTCCGACTCTTCTTCCTCCCCCTAAATCAGTCCTCAAAAGAAATTCATGGATTTTCGCGCCGCTTATACCTTCTTCTACCGACGTCCGAATCATCCTACCAACCATCGTTAAGATGGGTCCGATATGGAGAATCAGCAAGAGCGTATGGAGAAGCAAAGGCGCCTTCAGATTGAGAAGGAGAGGGGGGGGCAAGTCGCAGGAGGTAGTGAGGAAGGCTTTAGTAATATTCACCTTGGTAGTGTTTAGTGTTTGTGCATCGGGCATCTGCACAAAGGTCCTTATGTCGTCTTACGCTTCAGCTGAGGAGAAGGCTCTTGTCGATCGCCTATGAAACAACAAGTATCTTCTTCTGACTTGTTTGATCATGATCATTAGAGTATTGAAAAATGTGAGTAAGCCGATTTCATTCGTTGTTCTTGTTGGGTTGGTCATCACAACTTACTATTGGCTGTGTGATCTCACAATCGATATCCTTTGTGCTGGACTGATCGGAACGTGAAAACGAACAGTGATGGCAATTATGGTAAAGAAAGAGGATGGATGGTATATCTAGTTTGAGTTTTGAAGCATGAGTACGGTTTTTGAGCTCCTGTACCCATACCCAACCTATCCCGTACCCGTACCCAACCCATCTCGGGTACGGGTACGTACCTAATACGGCTTTGACATGGCAACAACGATTGCAAGTCGTGACTGGCAAAAAATGAAAAAAGAAGGGTTTTTTCCTTATCGAATTCAAAACAACGTTTCGTTTTGAACATGTTAACACATGACTACTTTTGCAGTCATTATCCAAACGTCATATACACCTGATCTCTCTCAAAACCGATGCTCTCAAGAGTTCCTTCAAGCCTCCAATGGCCTTCTCTCTCTGTCCACATCATCTTGCTCAAAAGGAAACATTGCTCCTAAATTTTGTCGTTGCTCAGTGCTAGAGAGGAGATTCAAGAACATTACAAAGAGTTACGTGTGAGTTATTTATGCATTGATGATTTAGGGTGTTTTTAGGGTTTTCTAATTTAAAAATTAATTGAGTTTTTCAGTTGTGTTTTTATTCTCCAAAGTTCCCATTTTTTCATTTAAGTTTTGTAATTGTGAATATTTTCAGTTATGTTGTTTTTTATTAATTAGTAAGTGTGAGTTTTTGTTCCCATAATCTAGTAACAAAATTGAAGGTTAATATGTGACTGTTCTATATTAGCTCTTTTCTAATTTGGCTGCCTCTGTTCTATATTAGTTTAAGTTTAATATGTGACTAGTTGTAAATTTTTTGATATCACAGGGCATTTAATGGAGTTGGTTGTGGATTTGGAAAGTGAACAAGAGGATTATCATGATCCTCTTTGGAGATATGGTACAAAGCTTGATAAAGCACTGAGAGGTGGAGAAATTGGGAATGGCAATGTAACTATTGCCATGAAGTTTTTAAGAATTCTCATTTAAGAGTGAAAGTTCATCTCTTAAAGACAAAGGGAATTGAGATTAAAAAATGTAGAAGTGTGAGGAATGAAAATATCATGGAAATGAAGAGAATAATAATCAAGCGGAGCTTAGATTGAAGTCAAGCAAGGGAAAGAGTGTTTTCATTATCGACATCGACAACCACAACTACCAAAGTTTCAAAAAAAAAAATAAAGCACACGTTGAAACCCTACTGGAGCCTATAAAAAAGACATGGAAAGAGATGGGTGTCTCCAGTGCAAGTGATGGTTGGTCCGACTCTCAAAGAAGACCTATCAGAACGTAGTGGCGGTGACGAAGATGGACCGATATTCTTGAATGTTGTCAATGTGGAGGGTCATACTAAGAATATAGAGTGTATAGTAGACATCCTTTTGGAAGCTATTGAAGAGGTGGGTCCTCGAAATATTGTGCAAGTTATAATTGACAATGCACCGGTTTGCAAGTTCGCAGGGGGCATCGTGGAGAGAAAATATCCTCATATTTTTTGATTTCATGTGTAGTTCACACACTAAATCTTGCACTAAAAAATATTTGTGCCGTAAAAAAACGGAAAAACGTGAAGTGGTGTCTGTAGAATGTGGTTGGATTGCTTATATTACCGAGGATGTTATGGTGATTAGAATTATCATAATGAATCACTCTATGAGATTGACGATGTTTAAGAATCATGTGAGATTGAAAATGCTTGCTATCACCAAAATTCATTTCCCTTATGTAGTTATTATGTTGAGGCAATTCAAATCGATAAAGCACGGTCTTCTTGACTTGGTGACTAGTGTGAGTTGGAAATTATACCAGGATGATGATCTTGAGAAAGCAAAATTTGTCAAGCAAATGATTTTGAATGATATATGCTGGGATAAGATAGATTACATCATTTTCTTTACCGAGCCTATATATAATAAGCTTCAGTCCACCGACACCGACAAGCCTAACCTTCACTGCTTTATAATATGTGGAACTCTATAATTGAAAGCGTTAGGAGCTCGATTTATAGAAAAGAAGGCAAGAGGGATAATGACGAATCTTCATTTTATAATATGGTGCATAGTATTTTAGTAGATCGATAGAACAATAGCAACAATAGAACAATAGCAACACACCAGTACATTGTTTGGCTCATTCCCTTAATACAAAGTTAATTCTTCGCCATATTTACCTATCTTTTAGGATTCATCGTTTTCTTCATTAACTAATTCTTTTTTAATATGTTTTAGGTACTATAATGCACAATAGCTCACTGAAGCACCAAATTGAATAGCACCGCACAAGAATCTTGAAATTTTCAACAATAGAACTATGTGTTTGAAGAGGTACTTTCCAAAGCCCGAAGAGCGGTGTATAGTGAACGATGAAATTTTCTGCCACATTGGAAGCATATTTGGACCCCCAAGCCCTTGTACGATAGGGGAAATGATACTAAGGCAAAATTTGACACTAAAGTTGTTTAGGCATCCATCTTCCTCATCTTGTTGTGAGAGGAATTGGAGTACCAATAAGTTCATTCACTCCATAAAAAGGAACAAGATGACTTCACAACAAGCATAAAATTTGGTAAATGTTCATACAAATCTACGCCTTCTCTCAAGGAATTCCTCAGAATATTTTCAATGAGAGACAAGAATGTAGGATATAGGTGAAGAGGAATTTGAATCTTTCTATGGTGCCAATATTTTAGAGATTGCTAATCTTTCTGTTGATGAGCCGAAGCTTGAGCCGGCTGTATTTGAAGATGGTGTTAATGATGATGGTCAAGGAACAGCTTCTCTGCATCTTGATTCCAATTAAGATAGGAAGTGCTTGTGATATTTTGGGGTATACTTGTAGTATTTTGGGGGCATATTTGTAGCAATTTGGGGATATTCGCAACATTTTGGATATAGTTCTAACTCTAACTTTTGAAAGCATAATTGTAATCCTTGTATGCTCAAGGAGACTAGTAAATAAAAATTAAAGTTGATCTCATATATATGATACTTACATGTATGTTGTTTGTTTACAAGAGTCAATTTGTTATTTGCACAATTTGATTTATTTTCTCAAAACTGTCGTCACCTTCACTTCCTCTTTTATATCTTGTCTTCAATTCTTCAAAAGCTCGTTACAGTCCAGTTTATTGATCCATCACCCGCAACTCGCACTTCGAGTTAGTTCCTCATTTATAATCTACATGCTAAAATAAATATAGCAAATTATGTGCGTGTTGTGTGTGTAGCCATGTCGCAGTCCCCCCATACCCTGCTATTTACAAATTTCTCGTGTCCCATACCCGTACCTATACCCATGCTTCATAGAGTTTTGAGTGATGACAGAAAAATTAGAGTCTGGCAGTGATAGGTCTTTGGTTTATGTTTTTTAATTTGGTTAGTTTTTCTGTAATACATGAGATCTATGGCTTTATTGGTTAATGAAAACTTCTCTTCCAATATTAGTTTTTTCCTTTTTTTGGGTTATTTTTTTTGCAATGCATGAGATCTATTCCATTCCCTTGCGTTTACTTGAATCAGCCCCCTCCCCTACCCATCTTTGTATTGAAACTCATCGCAAAACTCCAAAATTCTGGTGACGGTCCAGGGTTATTATTTTATACACCGACATCTTCCTTTTTTGAAAGTTGAACGATTCTTCGTACTTGACTAAGCTAACTGAATAGTATCTTAATTTCATTCCTACTAGTGTCTTGTTTTATCATGTCATCAACAAATCTTGCAGTTCTATGTGGGATTGTAATTCTAGGGAAAACTATAGCAAAAAATAATCTTTGATTGCCACTTCCAGCAAAAAAGCAAATTTCGGAAACAAAAGAATATAATTAAAAAAAATAGCTTTGATTTCCTCTTGTTTTCCCAGTTAAGTAAATTTTCAAACTTCGCCAAAAAAAAAAAGATTAATGAGCATACAAAAAGATTGCTAAAAAAAATTTGCAAACCTTGGATTGCTCTCTACATTCCTCACTGCAGAAATAGCAAGAACTGCCAGCGGTCCCGTCACCTCCTGGTAACGCCTCTCTCCCCAGCCACCGCAAGCAACCATAGCAAACCTATAAATTCTTCATTTTTAACTTTTTTTTTTACTCGAGAATTTTCACATATAAAGAGAAGAATTTTATTATTAAAAAAAAAACTCACTTTCTTTGAAAGGAGGTGGTTGGGGTGGGTGACGAGGGGCTTGGCGGTGTGGATAAGCTCACCAGCGGCGATCGTACGGGTGGCGAACACTCCCCTTCCTGCTGAGGAATCGGTGAGCCCGACGCGGATCGGCGGAGGACCCGATCCCGCGGTCTGGTGCTCCGCGGAGTTGGGGGGAGTTGTGGTGGAGGAGAGTGAGCGTACAGGGCGGAGCACCAGAACCGTGCGGGTGCGTGACGCGGCGCGGGCGCTGGAGAGCATACTGGTGGATTTTGGGTCGGGTTTTGGGTGAGATTTCGTTTTAGTTCTTTTTATTCATTTATTTTTTTTTTAGGATACAAACCACAACTTGCTTTCTTGAAAGATAGCCCCTTTTAAATTAGGCCCAGAAATGGCCCAATCTTTATCACTTTGCACGCTGAGGGGTTCAAACGACGCACACACTTTATGGGGCTTCACAGCCCCCAACCACTCCCCAAACACCGCACCCTTCCAAAAACAAAAAACAAAAAACAAAAAAACAAAAACAAACTAACACCAACGGAAAAAAGAAAAGAAAAGAAAAAAGAGATTGCCATGGAAGTCAATAAAACTCAACATGATACTTTTTTACCCTGATGAAACGTTACGAATGGTTATCGATTTCTCAGTGCATTAAGAAAGGTACTCAATGCTCAGAATAAAAATGGTATCCCTACTTTGCTTTTTTTAAAAAATTAAAAAATGGTTATTCCTACAATGAGATGTCATTCCAAGAAATGTGAGATCAATTACCAAACACACTAAGTACTTAATTAACATATCTCTAAAAAAAATAAGAGCTGTTTGGTTGGATGAAATGAAGTTGCGAGAGTAAATAAAGCAACGAGATTTATAAATATATTATTTGATTTGCAAACTTTGTTATTAAGAAATATACATGAACTTGCAATTTGTAAATAAATTTACAGCAAATGTTACGGCCAATTTAGTGGAAGGAGAAGTTGCATACTTTAAAAAGAAAATTAAAAATTAAAAATAATTACACCTTATCCAAAAAAACTTTTTAAATCCAAATAAAAATAACCATTTACACACAGGTTTTCTTTTATGACAAAAGTATGCAACTTTTGCACAATTTTTTTTCCAACAAAACACTACATTTGTATTTGAAATACATTTTCTACAATATAATTGCAAATATCCAAGTAAAAAAGTTTGGAGTTGATTTCTAGCAATAAATGTTGCATGCAAACATTTACTACTACAAATAAACCTGGTAAGTGATGAATAAATTGTTCAAAATTATATAATTTGAGAAGACGACGACGATGGCCACCACCGCCCCTAAAAAAAAACAAATAAAGAAAATATAACCGATTTTTCCCACTGATATTACGCATTTAACATGAGAGTTTAAAATGTGCTATAGCTTCAAATAATAAGCAATTACCAAATCCAATAAGCTCAAAATATGTGTCGGCCCATAAATTAAAAATATGGGCTAAAGGACAAAGCAGATACGCTAATGATGATCTAGGCTTTAACAATTTGCAAGACCCATGATATTCTATATTAATAAGACGTCAGAAAGTGTTCTTCGAGTTAACTTCTTCCTTGAAAGTTAAAATTCAATATATGTGAAAATCACAGTTTTAACATTTTAATAGTGACTTTGATCCAACTAACACAAGTCTCCATGATTCAAGTCTAATCCACCTTTAATTATGTTATTTCTTGATGGCACCTCACCTCTATCATTATCGTGTGACAAGGAAAGAAAACACCCAACTTGTTTTTACCTTCATCTGAAAGTCATTTTGGTTTTAGATTAATATTTCAAGTAACTTTTCTTCTATTATATGGACAATTATGATCTCTACTGTACTTACTCCGGTTGCTCAAGTACTCTTAAATTAAGTTTGTTGTTAAAATACTAATTATTAAGATATTTCAAAAGGCATAATATTCATATTTGTTGATTATATCACTACTGAAATACCATAGTTTATGACAAAAATAGCACACATGTAGAATCAGCAGCAGCAGTTCAGAAACAGGCAAACAAGGCGGCGGTCGACCGGTCCGGTCGACCACATTCGTGCACAAGACCCACTGTGCGGCAGTTTTGGCGTCGGTCGACCGGCACAGTCGACCGCAGATGATTCGGTCGACCGGTGCGGTCGACCGACGATTCTCTGGACTTTTGAGCTGCTTTCTGGATGGAGGTCGGTCGACCGGAATTGATCGCGGTCGACCGTACCGGTCGACCGACGAACCGGGTTTCAGTTCCCAAACCCGTTTCGCCTGTAACTTCTATATAAACCCTAAACTTGATTTTAGGGTTAAGGTTGGGCGATTTTGAGCTGAGCAAATGGAGATTTGAGGGCTTCTATTGTTGGAGTCTATTTGAGAGATCTTTTGGTCTTATTTGAGGGTTTTGGGTAAGATTTGTAACCCTAACTTGTACTTTCCTTTGATTTGAATAGTGAAACTCCCCCCTCCTTGCCCCGTGGATGTAGGCATACTGCCGAACCACGTATATCTTGTGTTTGTGCTGTGATTGGTTGGCTTGCATTGGTTTGTGGTCTACTATTGTCTTGTGTGTGCTTTTGATTCGTCGAGTTAGGGCTTTCGCGGCGCACAACAAGTGGTATCAGAGCTCCGGGTTGGATTTGGGAGTTTGTTTGAAGGATTCATTGTTGGGTTCTTGTTTGAAGAGTAGATCTACAATATGGGTGATACAAGCAATGCTAGTTCAAGTGCTACTAGTACATCGGGGTCGGCTTTGACAAAGGCGATCCAAAATTTGAGCATCAATAACACCAAAATTGATGTTCCAAAGTTCGACGGCAAGATCAACTTCGGTTTATGGAGGTGTCAAGTAATGGACGCCTTAGATGCACAAAATTTGGAGGAGACTCTTGAATTTCAAGAGAAACCCGAGGAGATTAATGATAGGGTTTGGAAGAAAATGAACAGTAGGGCTTGTGGGGTTATTCGGTCATGCCTAACGACGGATCTCATTTATGATGTGATGAACGAGACGTCGGCAAAGAGATTGTGGGAAACGCTCAATGAAAAATATTTGACGAAGAGCATTGAGAATAGGCTTCATTTAAAGAAGAGGTTCTACCAATTCAAGATGAAGAGAGGGGTTTCCATTCGGGAGCATGTCAATAACTTTACAAAGCTTATTTCGGATATGGCCAATGTTGATATCATGGTGGAAGATGAAGATAAGGCGATGTTACTATTGTGTTCGTTGCCGGATGATGAATTTAGTACTTTTGTTCTCACTATGATTAATGGGCGAACTACAATTAGCTATAAGGAGGTGACCTCGGCATTGGTGAATTATGAGCTGAGGAAGAATGATGGTGAGCCCTCCGAGAAGGCATCGGGTGATGCATTAGCAGTTCGTGGCCGTAGTCCAAATCGTCAGAAGTTCAACCGCTCAAAATTGAAGAATAGGGGTGGCCATAAAAGTGTTGGTAGAAATCAATGTGCTTTTTGCAAATAAGGACATTGGAAGAATGAGTGCCCAAAGTTGAAGGATAGAGCCGGAAAGCAAAGAGGGAAAGCTGTACAAGCTTCAGAGGTGAATGTTGCTAAGGTTGTTGGCAACACTTCAGATTCAGATTCTTCCGGTTACTCTTGTCCCGCACTGCCGTCAGTTTGTTATGCCGACTCTACGGAGTGGATGCTTGATTCGGGAGCTACATTTCACATTTGCCCTAAGAGGGATTGGTTTACCAACTTTGAGGAGTTGAAGAGAGGAGACGTGGTGCTCATGGGGAACGATCACGTTTGTCCTATTAGTGGGATTGGCTCAGTCAGAATCAGAATGCATGACGGGGTGGTTAGGGAATTGAAAGAAGTGAGGTTCGTGCTGCAGTTGACGAAGAATCTCATTTCTCTTGGGACTTTGGAGGCATCCGGCTATAGAGTGATATTAGAGGATGCTAGCTTGAAGGTTATGAAGGGATCCATGGTGGTGATGAGAGGGGTCAGGGAAAACAACCTATACTATTTGAAGGGCAAGACAGTGACAGGGGGTCTGGCTGCTTCTATTACCACAGAGGAGGATGCTACCACACTATGGCACATGAGGCTTGGACACACAGGTGATAAGTCCCTACAGTCTTTGGCAAAACAGGGGCTATTGAAAGGTGCAAAGACCTGCAAGATGGAGCTGTGTGAGCATTGCATACTTGGAAAGAAGACTAAGGTGAAGTTTGGCACCGCAATTCACAACACCCAAGGTATATTAGACTATATTCACACAGATGTTTGGGGCCCTTCTAAGCACACATCGCTTGGTGGGGCAAATTATTTTGTCACTTTCATTGATGATTATTCCAGGAGGAATTGGGTATATACCATGAAGCATAAACATGAGGTCCTGGATATATTTGTGGAGTGGAAGAAGAAAGTGGAACTGCAGACAGGTAGAAAGGTGAAGACTCTTCGTTCAGACAATGGTGGAGAGTACAAGAGTGATCCATTTCTGCAGTTTTGCCGGGATCACGGCATTAGAAGGCACTTCACAGTTAGAGAGACACCGCAACAGAATGGGGTGGCAGAGAGGCTGAACCGTACCTTGCTGGAGAAGGTGCGATGTATGATGACGCAGAGCAGATTATCTAGATCCTTTTGGGCCGAAGCGTTGGTTTATGCGAGCCATCTCGTTAATAGGTTGCCGTGCACTGCGATAGAGGGGAAGACTCCTATGGAGCGTTGGTCTGGTTCTGTGGCTAGTGATTATGAGTCTCTACGGATTTTTGGGTGTCCAGCTTATTTCCATGTTAGTGATGGGAAGTTGAATCCGAGAGCGAGGAAGGCTATCTTTGTGGGATTTAGAGAAGGTGTAAAAGGCTTCAAGTTATGGGACCCACAAGATAAGAAGATGATCATTAGCAGAGATGTCACATTCGATGAGGCGTACATGATGAAGCCTCAAGTTCCTCAGCAGGTGGAGAAAGATCAGACAGAGAGGATATCGCAGCAGGTGGAGTATGATGTGACTCCACCCACTCCAGTTGGCACTGTTCCTATTGAGACTCCTACAGAGGTGACACATGGAGGAGATGAGTTGACAGTCGGGCATGAGGAGGATACAGTGGATGGTGAGGCTCAGGAACAGGGTCATGTTCAGGGGTCCATTGCAGCAGATAGACCGAGGAGAGAGATTCGTCGGCCAGCTAGATATGATGATGTCATGGTGGCATATGCTTTATCGGTGGAGGTCGTTGATGATTTGATTCCTGCCACATTCAGGGAGGCAGAGTCCAGCCCTGATTCCATTAGGTGGAGGAATGCTATGGAGGAGGAGATGCAATCTCTTCGGAAGAACGACACTTGGGAACTTGCAAAGCTACCGAAGGGTAAGAAAGCTATTGGTTGCAAGTGGGTGTATGCGAAGAAAGAGGGATCTTCTATTGGGGACATTCGATTTAAGGCCAGATTGGTTGCCAAGGGATATGCACAGCTTGAGGGAGTTGATTACAACGAGGTATTCTCACCCGTTGTGAAGCACTCATCTATTCGGATACTATTGGCATTGGTGGCACAGCTGGACTTGGATTTGGTCCAAATGGACGTGAAGACGGCCTTTCTACATGGAGACTTAGACGAGGAGATCTACATGACACAACCCATGGGGTTTAAAGCTGCAGGAAGAGAAGATTTGGTGTGCAAATTGAAGAAATCTCTTTACGGACTGAAGCAATCACCGCGACAGTGGTACAAGAGATTTGATAGCTTTATGATTGGCCGAGGATACACGAGGAGCCCTTATGACCCGTGTGTTTATATGCACAAGCTACAGGATGGTGAGCATATTTATTTGTTATTGTATGTTGATGATATGCTTATAGCTTCCAGGAACACTTCAGCTATTGGGAAATTGAAAAAGGAGCTGTCATCTGAGTTTGAGATGAAGGATCTGGGAGAGGCTAAGAAGATACTGGGTATGGAGATTGAGCGAGACAGGGTGAAGGGGAGATTGAAGCTTACACAGAGGAGTTACTTGCAGAAGATGCTGAAGAAATTCAGTTTTGAGGGTAATACCAAGGTGGTGAGTACTCCATTAGCTCCCCACTTTAAGCTTTCAGCTTTGATGTCACCAGTTTCAGTGGAGGATAGGGACTACATGTCCAAAGTTTCGTATGCCAGTGCAGTGGGTAGCTTGATGTATGCTATGGTGTGTACGAGGCCAGATTTGTCACAGGCCGTGAGCATGGTATCTAGGTACATGCATAACCCCGGTAAGGGGCATTGGGAGGCTGTGAAGTGGATTCTACGGTATATTAAGGGTACCGTGGATGTTGGGTTGATTTTTGCGAAGAATGATGAGACAGGGCAGAATTGTATTGGCTACGTGGATTCTGACTATGCTGGAGATCTTGACAAGCGTCGGTCCACTACAGGTTATGTTTTTACTTTAGCTAGTGCACCGGTGTGTTGGCGATGCACTCTTCAGTCTACAGTGGCGCTCTCTACTACGGAGGCGGAATATATGGCGGTGACTGAAGCAGTGAAGGAGGCTTTGTGGCTACATGGCTTGTTAGAGGATTTGGGGATTGCACAGGAGACCATTCAGGTACATTGTGATAGTATGTCAGCTATCTATTTGGCGAAGAACCAAGTCTACCATGCTCGCACGAAGCACATTGATGTCAGATTTCATTTTGTACGTGACGTATTGGATGATGGTGATGTCACGTTAGAGAAGGTCCACACTAAGGACAATCCTGCTGATATGTTGACCAAAGTCGTACCAGGTGTGAAGTTTGGTCATTGTTTGAACTTGTTGAATATTCTTCGTTGTTGAGGCCGTTGACGGTCATTTGGATGAACTACGTTCGGCTTGATTCCTTGGGCAAGAGGATACGTAGGCAGTCTTGCAGATGCAGCCGGTTGAGTTGATTGGGGGTGCTTTGGTGTCGGCTCAGTTTTGGCAAAAGTTCGCCGAGGTGGAGATTTGTAGAATCAGCAGCAGCAGTTCAGAAACAGGCAAACAAGGCGGCGGTCGACCGGTCCGGTCGACCGCATTCGTGCACAAGACCCACTGTGCGGCAGTTTTGGCGTCGGTCGACCGGCACAGTCGATCGCAGATGATTCGGTCGACCGGTGCGGTCGACCGACGATTCTTTGGACTTTTGAGCTGCTTTCTGGATGGAGGTCGGTCGACCGGACCGGTCGACCGGAATTGATCGCGGTCGACCGTACCGGTCGACCGACGAACCGGGTTTCAGTTCCCAAACCCGTTTCGCCTGTAACTTCTATATAAACCCTAAACTTGATTTTAGGGTTAAGGTTGGACGATTTTGAGCTGAGCAAAGGGAGATTTGAGGGCTTCTATTGTTGGAGTCTATTTGAGAGATCTTTTGGTCTTATTTGAGGGTTTTGGGTAAGATTTGTAACCCTAACTTGTACTTTCCTTTGATTTGAATAGTGAAACTCCCCCCTCCTTGCCCCGTGGATGTAGGCATACTGCCGAACCACGTATATCTTGTGTTTGTGCTGTGATTGGTTGGCTTGCATTGGTTTGTGGTCTACTATTGTCTTGTGTGTGCTTTTGATTCGTCGAGTTAGGGCTTTCGCGGCGCACAACAACACAAACTTCTCCTTAAATTCTTAATCTCTTAGATTTTCGAAAACAATAAGAAAAATACATCTTGTTTAACCATTATTTATTAGCTAATAAAAACAAGTAAACATCTCTATCTCCAAATTACTCCCCACCTATCTTATCAGCAACTATATATGTATTCTTTTACCAGGTTACTAGTAATAAAATATTGTTATTTGTATCCATCGTAGGTGATCCGTATGTTTCAATATGGGTCACGAGATATTGGATTCAATTCTAAACTGGGTCATTAAAAAAATATCCTTATTTTTTTTTCCACCAAATTCTTTAAGCCTATCTCTAGTTCTTGTTCGCTTATCATTACAATGGAGTGACATAACTCTACACATCGCTGCATCTCCTTCTACCACCAGCATATAAAGCCCCATTTACATTCATGTACAATTTATAGGTCCACCGGGTCAAAGTTTCGTATCCAATCTAAATCCACACCCAGCTTGCATGTTAGGTTTGAGTTTTGGATTGTACAAATTCGCTTCACACAAGCTGGGATCAGTTTGTCAGCTCCTCATGAGGTAGAACAAAATAGAACCATTTTTTTAAGGCCGAAATTCGAAGTAACAAGAACTATCCCACACAGCGGCATAGCCAGAGCTTGCTTGCCCTGGGCAGCTGCCCAGGGCAAGAAATTTCGTCTCTCCCACCCACGACCTCTCCCTCCTCCCCTCGCATCTCCTTCTCTCCCGCCACTTCACCTCCCTCTCCCACAGATCGAACCTCCTCTCCCTCCTCTTCCAGGACCTCCATCTCTACAATCCTCAACCCTCCTCCCTCTCCCGCGCCTCCCTCCTCTCCCTCGCGACATACTCGTAGACCACCTTTATTTTTCGCCCAGGGCAAAAAACAATCCTGGATACGCCACTGATCCCACGACCGAAATTAAAGTAGGTTTAATTCCCAACTCAGTTTTGTTCCACCAAACCGGTTAAACGGGGAGTTGTTGCCAAACATGCCCCATAATTCAAACCCGCTTGGGACTAATTACACATTTGGATAAGGATTCTACAATTTATATTAGACTTAGAAGAAATATAATTGTTATTGTTTTTTTTTTACACATAAAAGTATCCATATCAACTACCATCTCTCCCACATTCTACAGTGAAATTCAAAATCTTTCCCTTCGCTACAAAGCACTCCCCTACTCAATTTACCAACTCCGAGCGGCCACATTTTAACCCCCAAGGCCGAGGGTCAAGACGCAGACCCCTGGCCCGACCCACTCACTGGGCCTTTGCCTCCCTTGAAAGCACCCACCAGCACCCACCCACTGGGCCCCACCGGCCCATAACTACACTCTTAAAAACATCCTCCGCCCCTCCGATCCAACCACTGTAAACTAACCTCCTCCTCCTCCTCCTCCCCTTCATCATCATTCATGGCTCGTCTCTCCCCCCTCTCTGAAGAGCCCAATATCACAGAATACCTCGATCGTCACCAAAACAACGGCGGCGGCGGCGGCGGCAACAACCTCTCGAAAAGGACCAGCTCCTTCAGAACCTGGCTCAGGAACCAGCTCACCCCTCTCTTCCACAAGAAGACCGACCTCAAGATCCTACTGAGCGTCATCGGCTGCCCCCTGTCCCCCGTCTCAGCCGTCCCTAAGCTCCCTCGCAACGTAAGCGAGCGGGCGGGCCAGTTGTTGTACATCTTCCTCATTTAATTTAATTAAATTAAATCCCCCACCATGCATGCATGCATACGCTTTCCTCTCGCCGATCGAGACCGCGATCGATCGATCTCTTACGCGTTTGTAACATGTGTACGTGTGCACGTGACTGAGCAGGTGTCGTCGGCGGCCGAGTACATAATCCAGCAGTTCCGCGCCACCACGGGGTGCGCCAAGATAGAGGGGGCGGCGAGGAGCATGTTCGCCTCGGGGGCCGTGAGGGTGGTCATGGCGCACGAGCACGGGCCGGCCGCGGCGGCGACCGCCAGCGCCGCCGCGGGCGGGGGGGCCTCGCACGGGGGCGGCGGGTCCCACCACAGGGGGTGCTTCGTCGTGTGGCAGATGGCGCCGTGCATGTGGCTCGTCGAGCTGGCCGTCTCGGGGAACCAGATCGTCGCGGGGAGCGACGGGCGGGTGGCGTGGCGGCGGACGCCGTGGCTCGGCGCGCACTCGGCTAAGGGGGAGGTTAGGCCCCTTAGGAGGGTTCTCCAGGCAAGCATTAATTAATTCCCTTGTCATCAGTCGTTTAAGCCTTTAATTTTCTCGTTAGAATAGTGTTTGTTATATATCTCACGTTCAAATTCTAGAGGGAAAAAAAATAAAAAATTGTTCGTAGTTTTGTTGAGCTCCGGTCTCCTATCATCAAAATGTGATCTAGTTTCTACATTCTACAAAAAACATTGATCAATTTTTTATAGATGCAATTAAGTATGAGTTTTTTTTTAATTTAAAGGAAATTAAGCAAATACAAAAAAACTTCGAAAAACAAGATGTTTTGTTTATTAATTAGAACAAGGGAACAAATTTTTTTCCCCTAAAAAAAAGGGGTTTTTGCTTTTAGACCCATTTGTTTACTCTCATTTATCTTTAAACCCAAACACTATTGTTTTTATCTTTAAGCCCAATTTATTTTTTGTATTTATCTTTAAACCCAATCTAGTCATCTAGGCTATTAAGGACAAAAAGTATAATATTTTGGAGATTGGGTTTAAAGATAAATACAAAAAATAAATTGGGCTTAAAGATACAAATAATAATGCTTGGGTGTAAAGATAAATGGGAGTAAACAAATGGGTCTAAAAGCAAAAACCCCTAAAGAAAAAGGTTATAGCTAGCAAAATGACTGAGATATTTTGCAAGTTGAAATATAGAATTATAATTTTTACAAACCGAAAGTACAGAATCAGCTCTTTAGCACTTTTTCTTCCCTTCGATTCCATCCATACTTTTCGTCACCAAATCTTGGTAAATCCCTGAAATTAAACTCTCTTCAAAAAGCAAATAAAGAGTAACGACATTTTAGAATTCATAGGGATTCACCCCCTTAAAAAAGCTACGCCTCTAGCTAGCTCCACATAGTGATCTCATTAAGCCCATGCTCCTACGTACGACTTTTCAATCAAAAGGAGATCAAAATTATGGGTTTGTCCCGAAAAGCAAACGATCTCAATATTGGGAGAATGATATTGTCTACAACTTTATTCGGACATCTTAGGCCTTTGCTTTTTTGGTTGCATCACATGAGAGCTAAGCCGCCTCCTCTGTGCTTTTTATGCCTTTTTTTTTTTTTTTTGTTCTCATTCATTCATTGGTTCATTATTTGATTATTTCTCACATTCTCATGGTCCCCCCCTCTCTTTACTCGGACCACTACTATAAAATCTTGGTCTCACATGGTACATGATAATACATAGATTTAGAGCAACACCTGCCCCCTCAACATGTTAGTATTAGCTAATAATTATTAAATTTTGCTAAATTTTTAACTTTGAGGCTCTATGAAACATAAGATCGTAAGTAGGATACAGGCCGGGGCCGGTACGGTCCAAAAATCATGTTCTTCACAAAAGTTTGAGTTACAGGAAAAAAAAATTAGCAAATAGCTATCATTTAGCTATAAATTAATTAATTATACACCAAAAGTGGGAGTTGTGAGCAGTGCTGACTTCTTTGACATAGTACTATAGTTTTTTAATTTTCTGCAAACGCGAGACAAAATCTACTGACAAGGGGCTTCTTTAAATATAAATTTTGCTCATTAATTAAAGAAAGTTATATGTATTTTTCACTTCCTCTAGCTCCTCTCTAGAGGCTCAAACTGAGCTACAAAATATGCTGCAACTCTCTGTTCCAGCTTCTCATACTCTTGCAGTTGACTTGTAAACTTGCCTATTTATATTATTGCCACATGAACATAATTTTTTTTTTTTGTTTTGTTTCAGTGCACATGATAGATCTCTCAATTAGATATCTAAATAACCAATGTCAACCTAATAACTGTCACTTTTAACTTGTTTTGTCGAGCATCTTTATATGGTTGGAAATGGATATAAAAATCCACATGTATTTTACTTTGAAGTGTATTTCACAATGATTAATTTGGCTTGTATTTATATTGTATATTGTCAATTTCAGTTTGGATATAAAAATCCACATGTCTATACAAGTCTTAGTCGGATTTTCAGTAAATCATGTAAAATTTAGGGATATTTTCTGTAATTTGTCCTTAAATGAACAATATTACCTATTTGCTCGATTCTTATTGGCTCAAATGTGCTGTACTATAGGGCCTAGACCCCGTGACAATTGCAGCAGTCTTCTGCCCAGCGCAACATATTGGAGAAAAACAAGTCGGAGATGAAGACTGTTTCGTACTCAAACTGGACACTGATCCTTCGACCCTATCGGATCGAAGCGATAGCACGGCTGAAATAATCCGACATGTCATGGTCGGTTATTTCAGCCAGCGGAGCGGTTTACTAATCCACCTCGAAGACTCCCAGCTAACCCGGATCCAATATCCTGGAGCCGAGGTCATGTACTGGGAGACCACAATATCTTCGTCCATCGAGGATTATCGCCCTGTGGATGGCGTGATGGTCGCACATTCAGGTAGATCCGTTGTGAATTTGGTTCGGTTCGGTTACGGGCTGCAAGTTTCAACCCGGATGGAGGAGATTTGGTCCATCGATGATGTGGTGTTCAACGTGCCTGGTTTATCTAGTGAATGCTTCCTTCCTCCAGAGGACGTTCAAAGGCAGCAGTGACAAAATCTAATTTGTTTCATATTGCTAATGAGAAGTTGATCTAGGAAACTTAACTATAATATGTATATATGTGAAAAGCAAGGGAATGGCTATTATGGTTTCTTAGTAAAGCAATTTTGGATGTCCTTATGGTTTGTGTTCTTTAGTACTTCTCATTTAATGGATTTGGTGGAAGTATGGGTGCGCTTGTCTCATTTGTTTATGGTGACTGATAGTTGAGGGAATCTAGCATTGGTGCAGGGAAACAACTTGGAGAGCTAACTTAGATTAAACAAAGTTCATTTTTTTCTACTTTACATGTGCTTGTTTGACAATGGTGGGTTTTGGTGATTGTGCTAGGATGGAGAGGACTCCTCTCCAAGCAGATCTAACAGTTGTGATTCTTTCATTTTTTTTTTTCTACTTTACATGTGCTTGTTTGACGATGGTGGGTTTTGGTGATTGTGCTAGGATGGGGAGAGGACTCCTCTCCAAGCAGATATATATATATATAACAGATCGATGTTTGTGATTAAGAGATGAATTCGTTCTTGATTTTTGATAGCAGCAACAGCAACAACAAAGCATTTATTCTAAATATTTGGGGTCAACTACATAAATCTTATTCTTTCATTCCATGTTATGAGTCATCTCCTCTGTTAAGTTAATCATTATCATATTTTTCTTAATTACTTCCAACCAAGTTCTATTTGGTCTACCTGTAAATATATTTGTCTCGTTAATTATAATAATATCATCTTTCTTAACCAATGTACTAAGATGTCTCTATTGTACATGACCAAACTATGCTAGTCGATTTTCTCTCGTTTTATGCTTAATAGGGGCAACCTCTAATTCACTACGGATGTACTCATTTCTTATTCAATCTTTTAGTGCATACCCACAAGACTAGTGTAACATTCTCATTTTTGATGTACTTTATTTAATCGCCCAACATTCTGATCTATAAAGTATAGTTGATCTTATATATAGAATTTTAGCTTTTGTCTCATAGGTTTTTTACAAATTGCATAAGACTCACGAAGCGTCCTCCATTTTAACCATTCTGATCTGAGTCGATGGACAACGTCATCATCAATCTCATCATCATGACGAATGATTGATCATATATAACAAGTAACTACTTTTAGATTTTTTTTTTATCATCAATACGTTCTTTAGGCTATTTTCTCTTTTTAATCTTACTAAAGATGCATTCCATGTATTTATACATTTTCTAGCCCGTCGATTAATACTACATCCTCAGCAAACAACATACACCATAGAACTTCATCCTGAATATGTAAAGTAAGTTTGGTTTGCGACGAATGCAAAAGGACAAGGAAAGACTAATCAATGAACCTCTTGTTCAATTTTATTAACAGTGCACCAACAAAATATAAGCACTAAATCAGTCTTTCTTATAAGATAACTAGTAACCATATACATCATTAACACGATGAGCTAGATCATTAGATGCTCCCTCAACGGTGAAAGAACGATCAGTGGAGAAGAAATTGGAGTTTGAAATGCCATGATATTTACTATATTATTAACAAGGCACATGGAGGGCCATAAGTGAGGGAAGGGCGTGATTCTTTCGCTTTATGAGACATAAATATGAGACGGTTGACAGGAGAACTACTGAGGTACATCTCAAATTGTGACTGCGCATTTTCCACGAGAACGCATTTAAGTTCTCCCTGACCCAAACGTACCGTATGCTTGTCTCTGATTCCTCACGGATAGCCATCAATTGGATTGGAAATTTATTCATGAGATCTTTCCAAATACGTTGTGTTCCGAGAGTACTTAGAGTCACCTAACTTTCAGTACAATCATTAAATTTGCATGAGCATCCCCCCCCC